>WTSP01012042.1:0-21966 GCA_025331215.1 Actenoides lindsayi
CCCCTTTCCTGTCACTGGGTCCCACTGGAAAGAGACTGTCTGGACCCCCACCCTTTACGTATTGATCAGACCCCCTCTCAGGCTTCTCTTCTCCAGGCTAAACAGCCCCAGGGCTCTCATCTTCTCCTCAGCACAGAGATGCTCTGGTAAATCAGGGGTAGGACTCTGATAATAGTTACGTGATACTTTAAGTAAAACTAGTAATGCTCATGCCAGGGCTCAAGCTCGTGAAGTTTAACGCAGCTGCCCCTCGGGAGGATAACTCTCTTCAGTTCATCTCCACAACTACACAGGGCAAGGCTCATGCAACTGGACGTTCTAAGAGATTTGCAGAGGCCTGGCAACTCCAGGCACTGAACAGCATCCCCAGCCGAGGATAACCGCCAGGCCAAGCCAAACCGGTGTCTCCTCAGGACACCCAGTGACGCCCATCACCCATTCTACTCTTGCAGAGGCCACTTTACTCTCACTGAGGGACCTGCGCCGTGTGCCAGGCCAAGCGAAGCGGCTCCGTAAGGCCGCCCGCCTCCCTTCTCTCCGCGGGGTGATTCAAGAGCCTCCCCGGCAGCAACACCCCCCGCCCGAAAGCCCCATTTTTCTGGCGGGGAAGCCTCCAAGGGACCAGCCCCTACCCAGCCACCGCAGCTTTACGGCAGGGCGGGTTCGAGCGGCGCATGCGCGGCGCGGCGGAGGCGGGGCTAGGAGGTCGCGCGGAGCTGCGCGTGCCCTTCAGCGGCGTCGGCAGCGCGAGCCATGGGGCTGGGGCAGAACAGCGCCGTGCGCGGTAGGGGCGCGCGGGGCGGGGGTGGCCGCGTGCGCCCCGCGGGGACCGGAGGGGGGAAGTGAGGGAGGAGGAGGAGACGGTGGCGGCGGCGGGGACGCGTTTCGCGACCCCTCGGGGTCAAAATGGCGGCGGGGCCTCTCCGCTGTGCGGGGATGGCGGGAGCGTGGCGGGCCCGATGGGTGCAGAAATAACCTCCCCGCACACTCTGTAGTCGGCCAGGGAGAGCGAGGGTCGGCGGCCTGGCCTGGGTGACATCCTTTCCCTCACGCCCCGCACCCTGATCCGGCTCTGTGTTCGGGCCCGGAGACCGTCGAGCTCCGCGCCAGGCCCGCGGAGCCGGCCCCGGGCACTCGGCGGGTTTCCGCTGTGCCGGGGCACAGGCCGTTGCAGGCACCGCTGCTTTCTGTCTGCCTTTGCCTCCGCCGCTGCGCTCTCCGCCCTTGCCTTTGTTCAGGCCCCGGACTTTTCTATGAAGCAATTGGGCGTAAATTTAAGGAAAACTTTGAATTTTTTGGGGTTGTAACTTTGCCTCAGAACCTGCTACTGTACCACAGAGATAACGGTGACCTTTGGGCTGTGGAATGATTGACGTAAGCCATACCTGAAGTAGCGTTGTGTGTTTTAAATGCTGTTGGGCAACCGGGTGGGATGAAAGGGTTGGGATAGAGGACAGAATGGAGAGCTGAATTACCTCATTTACTGGAAAAACAGCTTCACATGCATGGCTGTGATTTCCAGTTGCAAAGCTGCACGTGGTTTATGCCCTTAAACCGGGAGGCTCCATCCAGACTTTTTTCTTTGTGTGTGTGTGTGAGAGATACACTGCTGGTGTTGGTGAAGGCATCACTGTTGTCTAAAGTGGGTTATAGTGGTAGAAGGTTGAGCATATTAATCACCAAAGCCCTGAGGATGACTTGGTAATAGCTTGCAGCCAGCTTGCATTCAAGAATTAGTTAGGAAAGCTTAGTTTGTGAGGGAGAAGAACATGATCCTAATCAAACAGAAAATATCTTCCTTATCCCAGGAAAGCAGGGGAATGAGTGGCTGTTCAGAGCAGTCGGGAGGGTGCTTTATTTAGGAGGCAGCAGCAGTAGTGTGCGGTTCATATGATTTATGTCAAGATTAAACTTGGTCAGCACCTGGTGACTGGGAGGTCAGGGCTCTTTTTTCAGCTTGCATGCATCTGAAGCTGATGGATTTTGGAAATCATGTTAATGCCTTACAGAAAACTAGACACTGGAAGCTTACCAATTTTTTTGTGGGATTTAATTTCTGGTAGTAATTGGAGGGTTAATTGCTTCTGTGTATACTGGTGTGCACACATGCCAAAAGGTTACCCTTTGGAAGGTGATGAATAGTGAAATTAGTGCTTTTTATGGTGAGTAATGTGATTGTTTGCAGATGTGACTCCACACTGGCCACAGCTCTGATCTTAGTCACAGGCAGTTCCACCTCAACATGAGGGAAAACTTTCCTGTGAGAATGACAGAGCCCTGGCCCAGGCTGCCCAGAGAGGTTGTGGAGTCTCCTTCTCTGGGGACTTTCAAGACCCACCTGGATCTGTTCCTGTGTGGCCTGCCCTAGGTGATCCTGCACTGGTAGAAGGGTTGGACTCAATGATCTCCAGAGGTCCCTTCCAACCCTTGGTATTCTATGGTTCTATTCTATGACTTGTCTTTTGTTGCTTAAGGGCCAGATACAATAATCTCTCACTCAGGTGGCCTCTTTAGCTTACAGTTTCAGTTAAATTAAGCCTGTTAGTCACAATCCCATTTCTTGTGGATGCTGTGAAGTGGTAGAAGTGACTTTATCTGTCTGACTGGTTGGCTTTCTGCACGGCCAGTTATCCTGGATGACTTCTTAGTGAGCAAGTGTCCTCTGTTTTTCTAATCATGGCCTTTTCTTGTGGACAGTTATGCTGCTGGACTGTCATAAGTCTTGGACAGTAATAGGCTCTTCATTGGCAACAAAAGAAGAACCACACTTGAAGGTTATAAGCACTTCTGAAGGGAAAAAAAACCAAACAGGTTTTGATATCTGCAGTTATTACTCTATAGTTGAACTTGGAAATAACATGAATGTTTTTCAGGCAACAGAGGTACCTTGAAAATTGCTTCTTAGGAATGCCTCGGGCTAGCTTTGTAAGGGTGTCGCTATCGCCTGTGTTGTTGCAGTTCCTGGAAAGTAAATTGATATTTGTCATAATGAAGATCATGTACTCCTGGTGGAGCCAAGACCATCTCAGTTTATTCATGAACTTGTCAGTGCAAATGGTGAATGTGTGTTCTTCCTGCAGATAAAATCTGTCTGAGCTCTCTGGTAGATCCTAAAAGTTCCGCTGTACCCTAGATCTGGAAACACCCAGAGTAATCTTCTGACTGTTTAGAGAGAGAAGAGAGGAGAAACTTTGTGATCCAGATCTTTTGTTCATGAGAATATGTCCAAAGAATATAGAAGAAAACAAATTTTCACAGTCAGCTTGTTGCTGTTCTCATCCTCTGTTTTTTGTTGGTGGTTTGTTTGGTTGGGTTTTTTTTTGTTTACTTCTGTGCACTGCCTATTTTCTTGGGATTGCATTCTTTGGGCTTATGTTTCCTTCTTTTCATCTCTTTTTGTCTTCTCTCTTTTGTTTGTTATTTTTTTCTGGAGTTTTAGCCAAACCTTTTCCATTGTTCAGTGCTTATGACATTGAAACAATTTTTGTACTGTTTTACAGAGTCCTGTAGTGCCTTGCGAAGTTGTGTTTTGGTATTATACCAGGATTGGGATTTAACAAGCAATTCCAAAGTTGCTCTTGGCGTTTTTACTTTAAAACTAAAAAACATAGACATTCCACATTAATGTCACACCGTTAATAGATGCCTCTTCAAATAATGCATGCCTGACCTTAAGAGTTTGGCAGTGAACTGTTCAATTGGCACCAGAGGCTTCTTGAAACAGAGTTCAGAGTATTTAAAATCTTCTGAAAAGCATTTTCCTTCCAGGCACAGTTTAAGGTTAATTTAGTTTGGAAGGTGAAATGGGCATTCCAGTTCTTTCAAACCTGTTTATGAAACAGTTGACAACAAAACTTACTGTCTCTGAAACCTTGCAGTGTAGCAGCATGAGAGAGTCTATTTGTTAACTTCAAATAGCTTTCATAAATTTACGTTATGTTTATTAAAGCATCGCTGAAATTTGAAGCACAGACTGCTTTAAGTGTTTGCATTTTTGTATTACCAGTTGATACCATTTTTCACCCTGAGAAAGGTGAGCTCCAGAGAAAGGTCACTCCAGAGAAGTGATAGGGAAAAAAAGGCAATACAGTAAAAAAGACACTATGATCTAATATAAGAAAAAAAACCCCAATATTAAGCTGTTTGTATTTATACTTTCTGCTCGTGTGTGTAACAGATAGTCTGACTCTGGTGAGAAGCAGAAGGTCCCAGAAATCCAAATGACAATTACTTTAACGACCTTGGCTTGTTGAGCTGCTTGTGCATGGTTATGTGGTAGGTGGCCTGAGGGATGGTCCTGGGGATCTAGGTTAGCTACAGATGTGCAGAAAAGCTCTGCTGAACATGATGCTGAGCTTCTGATTTTTAGGACAGATTTTCCTGCTTGTGCCGTGAGCCACAGAAGTATTTTTATCATCATAATCTTTTTCCTCTGCTGGTATGCCAGCTTACCTGGACTTTAGAATAGATGCAACAGAAGATCAGCTTCCGTAAGGTACAGCAGCACCTTAAAGGGTCATTCAGTTATAGGAGTCATCCTTGGTCTTCATTAAAGTCACTCTTTCCCCCTTGTTTCCTTGAAGGAATGTTAGGGATAGTTTTCTCTATCTTGGTATCACCCTATTGTTACAGGGAGGTGTTTGTCACTCTCAATGCTGATCAATATCTAAAAGGGCCTGGAGGATGGGGCCACACTCTAGTCGGTGGTGCCCAGCAGCAGGCACAAACTGGAACCTAGGAGGTTCCATCCAAACAGGAGGAAAAAAATTCTTTCTTGTGAGGGTGCCAGAGCCTGGCGCAGGCTGCCCAGAGAGTTTGTGGAATCCCCTTCTCTGGAGAGATTCCAAACCCACCTGGACAAGGTGATACTGGGCTCCCTGCTCTGGGTGACCCTGCTGGAGCAGGGGGGTTGGACCAGATGATCTCCAGAGGTCCCTTCCAACCCCCACCGTGCTGTGATTCTGTCATTTGCAGGAGAGGTCTCAGTGTATGTTGCTCTCTTCTGATTCATTTACTAAGAAAGTGAACTCAGACTCTGAAGGAGCACTTGCCTTCCCTGATCTTACACTGCTGCAGATGCCATACAAATATTTGTCTAATTCTACGTACTGCTACATCCAGGCCCATGATGTGCATGAGCCAACATAGTGGGGGTTTTTTAGCTAAGGAAGGAGCTTGGTATGGATTTTAGAAAAGGCTGTGGTACAGAAGCAGAAAACCTTCTTGATCCTTTTAGTGAAACCTCACAGTGGTGGTACAGCAAGTCAGTGGGCCATGGAAAGTAGCAAGAACTAACAAAGGCTTTATTATTCTCTTTAGCCCTTAATGCGGTAATGTCTCCTGCTCTAAAGATGCCATCTGGCTTGGCATCTTTCAACTCCGATGCAGACGTGGAAGGACAAAATAGCCATTCCCATCTGGAGGCTCTTCTATTTTTCCCAAGTTGTGTGAATGTGCTAAAACTTCAATCCCTATTTCTTTGTCTGCAGAGTCGGCCGGACTCTGCGTGCACGTGTTACGAGTACGGGTGCAAGTAGAAGTGGTGGATAAATAGCAAAGGAAGAGCAGCCACCTGCTGCTCCTACAGAAGTAGCTGAAGCTGTTGCCGCAACTGGAGTCTTTGGGCCAAAGTCCAGCATATTTTCCTGAGGCACAGAGAAAACAATAGAGCAACAAAAAGGCAGGAAAAGTCCTTGTAGCAAAGGAAATTATACTAAATGAGTGAGACTGTAAAGATTTTAGAGATAGCTAGAAGGAGAAAAAGTGAGGATGAGAGGTGGATGAAAGGATTTTTTAACTTTTTTTTTTAAATTAAATCTGTCTTCCGGAGAGACAGGACCTAATCCAGTTAAAATAAACATGCTGTTATTCTTAAATACCATCTTTTTGGGTACTTGTTCTTCCCTATACACCACAGTAGGGATTTAATCTAAGCTGGCTTTTGTTACTGGTGGTAGTCTATCAAATAATTTTCCTATTGCCAAGCACCTCTTAACTTTAGTTTCATGTTGCATTATATTAAAAGCTACTCAGTACCCATACCTTGGATGGATCCTGCTTGAGTTGTTGATGCCAATTGTTCTTCTTTAGTGATTTTCTTGCAGCTGAAACAAACAATAGGTTTTTTTTGCTTTTGTACTTATAGCTGATTTAATATGCTGAACTTGGAAAAGATCTCATACTGGTGTTGATATCAGAGATTTCCAAATATGAGTTAAAAAAAAAAAAAAAAAAAAAGCAAAACCACCAAAACTCTGCCAGGTTAATCCTCACCCTTGTGTAGAAGGGACTGGGGTAAAGGAGAACTCTGAGCAGTAGAAAGGAGTGGATTAACTAGGTGAGTGTCAGAAGAAAATATTCTTACAAAGTACTGCATTAGTACTACAGAATTAGAAGGTCTGTTGGAATGTAAACTTATTGCCTTGAACGTGAAGTCTGCTGAGTGATTTAAATAGAATGCTGTGGTCAAAACCTGACATTCTTTTTTTCTTTTTTTTTTTCCCCCCTCTTTTACTGTAGGTGAATGGATTGCTGCAATCTCCTTAGCTGCTGGAGCAGCTGCTGTTGGGTATCTAGCCTACAAAAAATTTCTCTCTAAAGACAAATGCTGCAAAGCAGTGGTGAATCCCCATATCCAGAAGGATAACCCCAAGGTAGTCCATGCATTTGATATGGAAGATCTGGGAGACAAGGCTGTGTACTGTCGTTGTTGGAGATCTAAGAAGGTAAGAGAAGAAGAAATGGTCCAGTTCCATTCATGTGTGTGCATCTTTCAACAAAACTATTTTCAAACTGCTTTATTTAGAGGGAACCAGCTTCTTTTCAACAGAACAATTCTGCAGAGAGATGTAGCAGTATTTTAATGCATAAGACTATGTACATCAGGGAGCTACTGGAGAAAGTCCACTGGAGGGCTGTGAGGATGTTTAAGGGTCTGAAACGTCTCTCTTAGGAGGAAAGGCTGTGAGCCCTGGGGCTGTTTAGTGTGGGGAAGACTGAGAGGGGATCTGATGAATGCTGATCAATATCTAAAGGGTGGGTGTCCACAGGATGGGATGAGACTCGTCAGTGGCACCTAGCAACAGGCCAAGGGGCAGCAGGCACAAACTGGAACCAAGGAGGTTCCGTCTGAACATGAGGAAAAGCTTCTTTCCTGTGAGGATGATGGAGGCTGGCCCAGGCTGCCCAGAAAGGTTGTGGAGTCTCCTTCTCTGTGATTCTCTCAACTAGTCCTGTGGAGATGGGCCTCTCTTCTTTGCTCTGTCTGGAGTGTGAACTGAAAAGCAAAATTCCACCCCTTATGACCACGATGTGCTCCATGGTCTAAGATGTATGTCACATGATTATACAACAGGGAAGTATGTACACTTACACGCAGTGACAATGGCTGTACAGTATCCAGTTATCATGCATGTGGATAACAGCAGCATTGCTGCTAAATCTCTGGGGTAGGTCTCAACTGACAGCCAAAACCCAGCACTAGTAGATGCCATGATGGCTACAGCTTCAGCAAAAGGGAGAGGAGAAAGGCAGCTCCAAGTATCTGCACTTTGAATACCTGAATTTGGGTTTACCTCAGGTTGAAATAGCCTAGGCACCTCCTTCAATGCTTCTGACAAAAAAAAAATTAAAAAAAATCCTGACTTGAGCCTTGGTGTTTGTACTTTCTGCTTCCTGCTCTGTTTTCCAAACAGAAATGGAAGATAGTGTCTGGTTTTAGTGGTTGCATTGCAGCCTCTGCCAATACTCTAGCTATTGTTTGATACTACTTTTTTTTTGTGTGTGAAATAGAAATCTCACCAAGTATGTTTTAGCATAATGAAGGGATGTTGTCAGTTTAGGAACGTACTGTCCTGCTGAGTTAGGGCTCTAATCACACACTGAAAGGAAGTAGATGAGGCTGCCTTCTAATAAGTCTGTTTTTAGAACTCTGATCTGAAGCATCTTTTAAAGGCATTAAGGAGGTCAGTGGAAAATTTTGAAGGTGTTTATTTTCTTTTACAGTTGCTTAACAATGAATATTTTAATCAGCATGTTCTGCCTGAAAGACTTCAGCTTCCAGGTGTGCTGCCTTCTTGCCCTGATCGGTTGGCCCTGTACGATGGGTAGCACCATCTTTAAGATGGTGCACGTCCTGCTTGTCATGTTCAGTTATTACCAAGCAGTAATAAAATAGAGAGACATTCTTCATCATTGTCACATGCTTGTCATCTTTGGAAGCAGTTAGCTGGCATTATCTGTTTCTTACAGCTCTCAGACTGAGATCCCAATAAAATTTGTGAGATAATGTTTCTGTGACATCAGAATGGTAGAATGTGTGTGCCTTCCAATGCAGGTGATTACACCAAACAAACACTGACCACCCACTGCGTTGTTGTTAAATAGGTGGCATATGGGGATCTCTGCTCCAGATCCAGATTAGGGGAAATGTCCTCTTGTGTAGGGTGCTTCTCATCAGATTCAGCCTCATCTGTGGGATGAGGCTGTTCCTACAACCAGGAGCGTTGTGTGCCATGGGATGCTTCTGATGGTGTGCGTGCAGTAGAGCTGTTTGGGCATGGTGTTCCTCCTCTACAGGGCAACAACAAAACAGTTGGACTATACCAGGGTGTTTTGGAGTAACTCATAGGAGCAGGATTATTTTCAGCTGGGTTATTTTTTTCTGAAATAGTGTACTTCAAAGGCTTTTAAGTTTGTCTGTGCTGGTCAAAGTCTTTGCGGAGGGCATGTGTTTAAAAAAAGCAACCAAACAATCTGGTATCTTCAGATAATTCTGTCTTTGGATGTAATTACCTGTAGAAGTACATTAAGTGTTGTGCTCTACAGGCACTTCATAGCACCGCTTGCCAAGTTTTGTGGAAAAACTCTGTTCAATTTTACCTGTTTAGAGGCAAGTATTTTGTCTTATAAATCAAAATGTAATCAGTCTGAAGTTAGAACATGTTTTCTTACTCTTCTGCATTTTTAAGTGTGTGAACTGAGGGGGAATACATTAATTTGCTTTCTTTTGCAACCTCTGTGTCTTCCAGAGAAGTATTAGTCTCCAGGCTGCAGGTTGAGGAATATTGCTGCAGAACATCCAAAGAAATGGTGGTAGAGAATCTAAACCTGTTCAGTGTCAAGGGAAATAAGCTGAGCAGTCCAGAGCACTGCACGGCAACCTCAGGGTTTGAGCTTTGGCTGCTATTGCTAGCCTGCTTTATCTTAATCGAGGGAAACATGTTGTGTCAGGCTCAGGATCCATCTGTTCACTATCTGGTCTTCAGGGTTTATTCACCTGGGTGCTCTGAAAAAGCTTTGTTTTTTCCTGAGCAGCTCAAGCATAGTGTCCCAGCCTCTGGGAGCCAGTGGTTCTGACACCAGCTGACCCTGGGGATGAACTTGGAGCAGAGTTGGTAGCTGTTAAAGATGTCTTGATGCTATCTGATGCCAGTGAATCCCCCCATTTTTTGTCACTTGCAAATTGAAAGTGATGATGTTGCTGGAGCTTGGGCTTGTGAGATAGTAATGTCTCGTGCTTCTGCAAAGACCAGCAGACTGTGATGGTGTGTGGAAAGACAACTGGCCCAGGAACATATGGGTTGGAAGCTGGTCAGTGTCCCATGAAAAATCTTGTTTGCTCAGATTTTTTTTCCAAGTACCTATCAGTACCTACTTACTGAGTCACAAATGACTGATGTGATGATAACGCTCTTGCATGAATCAGTTACTTGAGTATTCTCCAAATTCAGGGTTGCTTTATTTGGAAATGTCACCTGCCATTTATAGTGTGGGTTTTGACGTTTTGTAACAGTGGGGGGGGGGAACAAAAGAAAAACAAACCACCATCACCACCACCCCCCAGCCCAACACTGCCCTCCAGGGCACGTGGCTTTAGTTTTAGAACTCTGGGAATTATTTTTTTTCTAGTCTTTTTTAAAGTATATTGTCTTCATTATATTGTTTTTGTGCAGTACTTCAAATCTTTTATTGTAACCAAGCGAGTGATGAGGTGTTACTTTTTTTCAAGGGCTGTGACTGAAGCATGAACACTGGGACCAGTGGAGTGTCAAAGACTGTTTGTGACTGTACTGCAAGGAAATGCTGCTGTTGCAAGGGCCCAGCTTTTGATTCCCATTACTTCTAAGCAAACAAAATAGTAACCAAATGCAAAGTAGTGGTGTGATTTCTGTGATCATCTCCAGAGCCTCCTCTGCAGAGGAGGCACAGCCCTGAAAACACATCCTTGAGAAGTGATGGGATCTAACCTCGCTCTTGTCGCTTCACAGAATATCTTTTGGCTCCTGCATATGAAAAGAGCTGCCCAGGAGCAGAGTGGTTGTCACTGGTCCTGGGACCAGGGCAGTTACAGATGGATAAAGGAGTCCCTGTGGGTCTTGCTCTGACCAGGCCTTTGATGAATAGCAGTGTCAGTTGGAAGTGCAGTACATTTCCATTAGCAGGTCAGAATCCTCCTGTGGAAGGCAGCTTGTGTTGTTAATCTAGCTGTGTCGGGAGGAGGCAAAGGTGGCTTGCTACTCTAGCTGTCTGGAGGAAGGACTGATGTGTAGGTGTCCCTTAAAAAAGGGATGAGCTAGGGAAACTGCCCTTTTACTCAGCTATGGAAAAGCAGGAAAAAAACATCTGCTAAATATCTCCTGTTTCTCTGCCTCACCCCACTTATCTTCTGTAATTGCACTCAACTCTGGCTGTTGCCTGGGCAAACAGAGTGTGGGGCAAAGTTGAGAGCAAGATATACTCCAGGTAGGTTACGGCTGAAGATCAGCTCAGGCTGCATTTTCCTCATGCTGGCCTGAGGCAGGAACACCAAATAGAGTGGAATTGAGTTGCTGCTTTTTTGTAACAAGCCTCTTGTCCAGTCTGCACTCAGATGGACAAAAAGCACTACTGTTCAGCCAAAACTTGGGGAGACCCGAGATGGCAGCACAGAGATTGTGGTATGTGGTCACAGTGGATTTCATGAGATGATGTTCTAATCAACTTTCAACCTAGGTTCTTAATTTTGACTCTGGATGTACTTCATATGTGTTTATTCTGTCTTTTTGCAGTTCCCACTGTGTGATGGCTCTCACACAAAGTACAATGAGGAGACTGGCGACAACGTAGGGCCTCTGATCATCAAGAGGAAGGAGGCGTAGAGAGGACAATAGAAGCTACAAAATGAATGTCTGACAAATCCTCTGCTCACTTGTAATTGCGGGGAAAACCACAAATTCTTTGTCATGTCACTGAAGACTTTCCAGTGTAGTATATACATCAGGCTTCAGCATGTGTATTTTCTCTGGTTCTTGTCTTGTTTTAATCACTATAATGCATCATTTACGAAATAGTCATGGTTTAAATTTTTTGTCCTGTAAAGTGTGTGTACCCTCTTGTTGAGTATGAAACTGAAATGACGCACAAGAATGTATTTCATCAGAAAATAGGTATTCAGTTACTTTCAAATACATGTGTACTATTCTGAGGCTATTCCGTAGAATGTGTTTTCAAAACATAGACTCTAAAATTCTGGCGAGGTTCTAAAGTCACAGGTTCGGATAAATTTCTACGTAAAAAGCAGGGGCAGGAACAAAATCATGGTTCCAAAATGCAGTTTAACCACTGAGTATGCTGCATTTTCTGCGGGTGTCACATTTGGCCTGTTACACTACTGTTCTGTCTGGCTTCTGGAAAAGAGCAAATTCAAAATTGCTGACTCTGGCCAGGCAACATCAAAAGCTTACATCATGATGGGGCTAAAGGACAGCTTTACCTTTGATTTTACTGCCATGTTGAAACTTGACCCTACTACTGTACTGTATCGAAACACACTACATGGACTGCAGGCTTGTAGTTAGAGTACGATTAGGAAGATGATCTCTGCAAAAGCTTTCTTAATGGACAAGGGGAATGAGAGGAATGGGCAGGGGTGGTAGGGTTGTCTTTGCTGCTAGAAAGCCTTAGTTTCACTTGCAGTCTCTAGCAGTGAAACCGACTGCCCCAGACTGCAGGATGCTTCTTCCAAAAGCTGAAATAAAAACGACAACCCAGCTTCCCCTGATTGCCTGCTTCATCATTGCTCTGGCTGGTTCCGGTGGACTCACCGCTGCAGGGGGAGGCGGCACACCTTTCTTACTAAGTGGCCTTAGGCTCTCTGTGTCTTAAATAACTTCTGCCTTCCCAGCCTAACTGTTAATGTGGTTCAGCTAATATTACCAAAAGAACTGATATGGACAAGGAGAGGCTTTGGTGACAGCTAGGAACAGGTGGGGAGGGAAGGATGAGAGATAAGGAGAGCTCTTGCCCTCCTCCTGTATGGAATTTGTCTGACACAGTTAGATTAATGGCTGTTGTGTTGATTTCCTTAAATTGAATAGCTTTGATTTATTAACATGCAAATAACTACAAAACAAAATCCAAAGAGTGGAGTGGCAGAGGGCAGTTTTGTATTAAACCCAGTCCATCAGCACGATTGCAGTCTGTGTAGGATTGAGCTCTCAGTGTCCTGGGGTGGAGAGACTACCTGCAAGCAACAAAAAAAGGCCTTTCACAAAGCTGGCATTTTAACCTGGACCCTTTGGTGTTTTTCCAGGTGATGGGGGCAGTAGAGGTTTTATTTTTTTATTTTTTTTTTTATATTTAAGGCTGTGGTTGTTACAACTGTTTAAGATTGAAGAAAATGTTCTGCATATTCTCAATGTGAGACTTTCAGAGGCTTTCTCAGTCTTAGCTGACGGGTCTGAACTTTGGCAGAAGGCACAAAGTGGCGCAGAGGAGGGTTTGCAGGTGGAGTGCTGCAGGAGGATCAACTGCTGTCTAAGAGATCTCTGCTTGTAAAAAATTGCAGTCACATACATTTAGTTTCTATCTTCCTGTCTTGACTGTAAAGGTACTTGATATTTTTCACTTGGCCAAGTATTGATGCGTACGGAAAGTTGTTTTAACCTTAGATTTACAAATACGTTGCTTTTATCCAAAACAAAGTTATTTCTGTATTATTAGAACACAACACTGCATATTTCTGTATTTTTGTCAAATACACGTTTGAGATCATCTTAATCTCAAGGTTGTAATGTCTGTTATCTCATGGGTGTGCAGTTTCTCACGTGGAGAGTTACACTGTGAGTAACACTGCACAGCAGTACTGCTGCCATCATAAACCTGTGTCTGGGTTGGGTTTGCCTTCTGAGACTTGTTTTCCTGTTAGCAGCACAGCCTGGCTGCTGCAGGAGGAATAAAAGTTCACTGAAAACTGCATTGATGTTCTGAGAAGTTTCATATGAGTCTCCCAGGTCATAAAACTATTTCCTGGAGTTTGGGCATCAGGGAAGCAGACCTGTGAGAAGTTTTTGCTCCTGGGAAGCAAAGGTACAGGAGCTGAGTCTTTGTTGATTTGCTACCTGGTGAGTTTGGTTTTGGAGAAGTTTCACATTTAGAAATCTCGACACAAAGTGTTTACATCTTCCTTTGATGTACATACAGTTTTCTGTACTGTACCTAATACCTGATCCTCATGTATGTGAGCTGTCTGAATGTGATAATGAAAAGAGAGGCTTGAATTCGAGTAAACGAACTTGCTAGATATCTTGACCAGCATCACAGAGAACACTTCTTTTTTCCTTAGGACCATATTAAGTTGTCACGTTCTGATGGTCTCAATGCTAGCCTGCTCCAGTGCTCTCTCAAATCTCTGCTCTTTAGCACTTTCCTCAAATAATTTCTGGTTGGTTAAATCTATTCCAAGCCATAAAGAAATTAATCTGCAAATGTGCAATTTTCATCTCCATGAAAATGTGGTACAAATCCTTCTTGTTAAAGCAGTGATGAATTTCTGCCCCAGAGTAAAACTTTCTGTTCTACGGTGTTTTTCAGCATGTATGTTGTTCTGCACTAATGGAGTGTGACTCATCAAAATAGTCCGAATGACAAATATTCTCGTGCTTCTAGAATCAGTATTTTTGGCGAGGACGGAGCGGTAAGTTACAGGTATTTGCTGCATGTTTAATTCCAGCACCATTCATCTAATGGCTAATTTCAGATGGTGGTGGCCATCCAATCCAGCAGCCGGGTCCACTAGGAGAAAACAAATGCTGGACAATGGATGAAGGAGGGATCAAGGCACCCTCAGCAGGTTTGCAGATGACACCAAATTAGGCAGGTGGGGAGACTCTAAAGAGGGCTCTGGCCAGGCTGGATCCATGGGCCGAGGCCAATGGGGTAAGGTTTAACAAGGCCAAGTTGCCAGGTCCTGCATTTGGGCCCCAACAGCGCCCTGCAACGTGCCCCCGTGGCCGAGAAGGCCACCAGCATCCTGGCTCAGATCAGCACTAGTGTGGACAGCAGGATTAGGGCAGGAATCATCCCCCTGTACTCAGCACTGGTGAGGCTGCATCTCAAATTCTGAGTTCAGTTTTAGGCCCCTCAGTACAAGAAGGACATTGAGAGATTGGAGTATGTTCAGAGAAAGGCAACAAAGCTGGGGGGGCTCTAAAGCACAAGTCTTGTGAGGAGCAGCTGAGGGAACTGTGGTTGTTTACCTTGGAGAAAAGGAGGCTCAGGGAAGACCTCACTCTCAACTCCCTGGAGGTCAGAGCCAGGTGGGGGTCGATCTCTACTCACAGGGAACAAGCAATAGAACAAGACGAAATGGCCTCAAGTTGCACGGGGAGAAGTTTAGGTAAGATACTATGAACAATTTCTTCCCTGAAAGGTTTCTCAAGCCCTGAACAGGCTGCCCAGGGCAGTGGTGGAGTCCCTGTCACTTGCAGGGGTTTAAAAGCTGCAGAGATGTGGTGCTGAGGGACATAGTTCAGTGGTAGACTTGGCAGTGCTGGGTGAACAGTTAGTCTTGATCTTGAATATCTCTTCCAATCAGAATGATTCCACGATTCGTACGATGTAGGCAATGCTGGGTTTCAGGGGTTTTTAGCACACGCATGTATTTATGCCTATTTCTTTGCAGCAGCATTGCTGCCTGTCTGAGCCCAGGCATCTAGAAGTGCTGCATAAACATGTCTGGGACTAAGCAGCTTTTCATGCACTTTGAAGCTATGAGTTTTATCACCAGTTCCCCAACAGCCAGCTGCAAAGTTGACTGCAGGCCACACTAAAGTTTTCACCATATTGGTGCAGTTTGGACCTTATTCTGGTGCTGTTGGGATCTGTAAAAATTATTTTGCACAGTTGCACAGCAGTTGGACTGGGATTTTCCTTCTAAGTGTAATATAGGCAGATAAAGACATGGAAACATGAGTCACTGCTGTATCACAGTCGCTCACTCCAAGAACGGAAGAACATTTTATAATGGCAGGAAGGATAAGAACGTAGGCGTGAAACTAAATGTTGGTGTTGCAGAGAAACCTTCTTGTCAGCTGGCTTCTCTGTAGTCAGCCTGAGCACGGAACCTCTTACTAAATCAGACTTTTGTTTCAATCCCTGAAGCTTCAAGGCTGACAAGCCCAGCCCCAGGGCCCCGGCTGGATTAGGCAGAAGAGCACAATCTCCCCACACTACGTGGGCAGGGAGGGGTTGCCCCAACATGGCTGCAGCAGGCTGAGTTTATCAGGGCTCAGCATCTATTTCAGCCTGGTCAGAACATTTCACGTGGACCTGCTGAGAAGACCAAATGCCTTTTCCATTGTCACTGGTACACGCTAAGCCCAGCAGTGGCAGATACCCACTCCCCCAGTTGCTTTCTGCACCCAGGCTTGTTCTGCCTGGATTTTCCTGCATTGATGAGTGACTTCTCTGCACCAGCAGGAGACTGATCATTTTCCTAGAGCCGTTGTTAGTTTAGGATGGGTACCAGGGGCTGCTGCTTGAAGCTCTCTGCTGCTTGTTTTCTTCTGTAGCAGTGCTTTAGCTGTGCTGCCTGCAGTGCATAGTGCATTTCTCAGGCAGGATGATTTCCAGGCTGCCTAATGCCGAGGCTAATGCAGAGAGAAGGCAAATAAAAAAAAAATAACATGAAAGTAAATAAATCAAATATGTGGAGAGAAACAAGAAGGGGAAAAAGAAGAAATAAGGTGGCAGATGGGAGGAGAGCATAAGCTAGCAGAGAAGATTTAACACCATATAACACTGCTAGGTGGTAGCAAAAAGGGATAAATCAACTTAGAGAAAATGACGTGTTGCATTTCATTATAGCTCTTCTAAAGCAAAGCGTAAGATGTGCTAAATGGCTGTTCATTAGCTTCTGGGACTAAGTGGTTTGATTAGCCAAGAACTTACTCCTTAGAGCTGAAGGGGTTATGTGCCTCAAGCAGACATCTGTTCCTGTGATTTTTTCTTCCTCAACTGTTTGTGAAATCCCACAGTACTGGACAGAAAGCAATGTACACTCTGCTGTGGGTCCCTTCTTAGCAGTCAAACGTTCCTCCACACCCATCTTTGTAAACTGTTTAATTAGATGTGCAGTTAAAATAAACAGAAGGACTATTTACCAGTATGCTCCCTGAAGTCACTAAAATCACAGTAGGTTTACATGATGGTAGCAAAGCAGAATTCAATCCGCCTTTCTCATGTGCAATTTGGACTGGTAAAATAGGATTTACCAGGGTTCTCAAGCAACTTGTGTTTGCTTCAATACACAGAAGCTGGCTAAGTCACACATAAGCACAGAGAGATCACTTGTTATTTTTTTTCCTAGCTAAAGACTAAGCCATCCCTCCTCTCCAATTTGACGTTGCACTGCCCTTAATCCACTCTCCTCTGCATCCTCTTTTGTCATGCAGACTGCAGTTTTCTTTTGCTGCTTTTAAATGCATGGCACATCTATACAAAGAAAGTGCCTTCTGCTCTCCAAGAGAAGCCTGTGCTGAAAAGAGGAGCTTCCTCAGCGTGCCAGAAATTACGGCATTCAAAATTCAGCACACTGCAAGGATCTGCTCAGTAGCTGAAATGTATGTGCCGTTCAGTCAAGTCAGCTGGCAGCAGAAACACAGCAAGATGAACGAGAAGGTCATTCACTGCCTAATTTTTCTCAAATACTTCTCTGCAGCTGGCAAATATAACCATACATGGATAAGATATGGTCAAGATGCACTGTCTGTTCACCACTGGGACTCTTGCTCAAGATGCGGGTACCAAAACTATGGCCAGAACAGGTTTTCCCTTAAGTAATTATTAAATTAGTTGCTCCTTCCTAACAGTGTCATCTTGCTCTTTCAATCTCATTCTTGGCATGAGCATCTGCACAGGTTACACTACTTTTTAAGGGTTGAAATTCTGTTGCGTAGCAAAGTCTGGGAGTAGGATACAGTTTAATACAAGGGACTTTTCTTGGCAGTGGGTTTAGTCAATGAATAGGTGTTTGATTCTCCTGCAGGTGGAAGAAACGTAAGTAGCCTCTAGGGAAAGAAAAAAGGCATTTTAAATAAACCTCTTGGCATGTCAATCATCTTAAATCAAGGACCTGGGTTATCCTAAAGCATTAGGATGTGACTGGTAAAATGCCATCATGCAAACCCTGAGAGACCTGCTGATAGAGATACAGAGCCATTCTTGGAAAATCTGTGTTTAGAAAGACAAAGGGAGGAATCTTTAGCTACCTGTAAGCCTCAACCTCAGGAGATGGTACTAAAGACTTGGCTCTAATGCCTCTTTCAGAAAGAAGTGCTCCTTGCCCAAGGATGTCGAAGTGCACACATCTCATTGCTGTTTTCTAGGGCTGTAGGCAGCTAAAACATGCTCCATCAATTTAGACCCTCCACAAGTCATGGTTTAATTCCATCTTCTGCATCAGTTAACGAATTATATGTTTTTATTCTCTGTGAGAGATCAGGCATGGAAGCCGGACTCCATGTGTGGCACGTTGAGGCTACACAGAGCAGTAAAGTGATGCCTTTAGTCTTTCTCTCAACGCTCTTCCTGATGTTGCCCAACATTTTGTTGGCTGGTTTTGGGCTGCAACATAGACCAGGCTGATGATCTCAGACAGCTGTCAACAGTGACTTCAGGATCTTTTTCCTGGGCTGTGACAGCTGGTTCCAGGATCAGCATCAAAGAGCTTTGGTTTGGATTATCTTCCTCTCCATGAGTTACTCTATATTTATCCACACTGACACTGCTATGCCAACATTATGCCTTTTGTTCAGTTTTCTGTGATCCTGCAGGACTTTTTTGCCATCAGCATGGCATCTGACTGCCCTAAGGAGGTCAGAAGCATCCACAGACCTGGAGACTTTGTGCACATTCCCTTCGGTGGGTCATGAATGCAGATGTTGAATAAAACCAGTCTCAGCAAACGCCCACTGCTGCCTCCTCTCCACCATCAAAGCCCTTTTGTTTGCTTCCCACCCCTTAACCTCCCCTCAATCCAAAAAGGAACCTTTCCTCCAAATTCTGTCCTTAATTTCATTAATGATAAAAAATAATAATAATAAAAAAAGAAATCCAAGGACTCTGAGGAATAAAGGAACTACTGAAGTGAGCTTCTCGCTTTTATAGTCCTCATAGCTTTCTAATAGAAAACAGACCTCCCAGAATTCACAGCTGTGGTTCTGTTTGTAGAAAAGGTGATCCAGAAAATAAACAACTGCAGGAATTAACCTCACAGTTATTTCCGAAACATACTGTATTATCGCCAGAGAGAGTAGGTTGGCTTTTGACACCATCCCTTTGTTTTCACCCTGGAAAACTCCAGATGTACCAGGTTGCCAGGGAGAAGAGGAGTGTCAAAGGGTTTGC
The DNA here is from genome assembly GCA_025331215.1 of Actenoides lindsayi. Lineage (NCBI taxonomy): Eukaryota > Metazoa > Chordata > Aves > Coraciiformes > Alcedinidae > Actenoides > Actenoides lindsayi. The sequence goes on from WTSP01012042.1 coordinate 18,667, forward strand.
ATCAGTCAGAGCTGAGTAAAATATTAATCACTGTGGGCCCTGATGCCTAAATGACTAGGCAGTAGCTAGCAAAGAAAGGAAAGGAAAGGAAGCGGGATAGCAACCCCCTTGAGTTTTACAGCTGCAACAGACAGGGGTAGTTTAGATTTTCCTTTACTTAACAAGAATATAAGAGACAGCAGAGAACTTTTGTGAATTTAACCAAAGAGTAAAAGCCCTGAGCTATTTTAAGTGGGCGCAATATACCAACCCTTCTACAGCGAAACATCAAAAAAAAAAGGACTGCAAGTCAGCTACAACTTTCACGCTGCTGTGACATCTGCCATACACCAAACGAGCAGGACAGGCCCTCCTGTCCACAGGGGCACTACTGTAGATGCTCTCGCCCAGCCAGCAAATTATTGGCTTCACTGATCAACATTTCTATCCAGGACCACATGTAGGGCCCAGATCAGCTCTGTTGCAATCTGTTCGGCCAGCAGAAGCTACGCAAGCGCAGCCGGCTGCTGCAGGAAGTGGCTCTGCGGGCAGCAGGATCCACGTCTGATGAACAGACCTTGCACAGAGAACACGGACCCAGCAGAGGAGCGGTACTTTTGGGGAGCTGGGGAAGAAGCGGCTGCGATCTATATGAAGGGATGGTGAAAAATCCAGTGGTGCTTGCGGTCAGCGTACCTCGCAAGTACCAATATTTTGGCCAGCCTCGCTAATTGGTTTACCTAATGTCCCTCTCCACTTCCACTGAAGTATGAGCTTATTTCCTGTGCTAAACTACCATGTGTCTTGCGGTTAGTTATTAACTAGCTGTTGTGTTTGCAGAAGGGGTTTTAGTTCAGAAGAACATGATTCTTTTGTAATCCTTGCTCGGTTCGGGGGAGCTTTGCAATCTGCTGCTGAGACGTTCTCTTGAAGCACAAAGCAGTTTGGGCAAAATAAATGCATGTGTAATATTTCCTAGGCAATGTTAATCTTTACATTTTCACCAGACCGAGTGAGGTAAGACTGATTTCCAGCAACAGAGAGACAGGGTAATCCAGAATGAAGCACAATTTTGACAAATGCATTCTGTTTCGGGGGAAGGGGGATTCCCAACCACGTGCTGCTTCTTTAGAAGTTGTTTGCAGCCTCTTTCACTTTCCCTTCAGAAGCAATTGCACAGCCTGGAGATGAGAATTTTCTTTGGGAACCTTGCTGGTAGGTTTAGCTTTCAGCCCAAAGTCTCTGGAGTATTACACTCTGGAGCAAAAACAATTATTTGTCATTTCCGGTATTTTCTTAGTTTTGCTTGTTTTATTTTAGGAGAAGTTCCCAGATAAGATTAGTGAACTCTGTGTGCTGAAGCTTGAGGGTGGAATGAGTGAGCAGAAGATAGAGTTTCATGTCACTCAATTTCTATATGCATAAATCTGACCAAAGCATATATCGAGTAAAAGGAAATAGTCACCGTTTACTTATTCCAATTACTCATGCTTTCATATTTCTTTTAATCCCCTCCACGCCCACTTCTCTGAGCTCTAGAAGCTATTTGGTCAGGACTATGTGCTTGAATAGTTTCTTAAATTCCTATTTTTTTTTCTATTTTTTTTTTTTTTAATTCCATTCTTTTTTTTCCATTATGATTTCAAGTTCAGGTAGATCGCATTGTTAGTGCCCACTCATGCGAGTCTGAAATGTCATCTATGGTTTTGTCTCTGCATTTAGACCAAGATCAGTTGAAGTGTCTCACATCTCTGCAGGGGGAAACGTCTTTTTGCAAGGCTCAGGTTGGCATTCGAATCTTGCAGCAGCTGCTGCTGCCGAGACTGGGAGACTTCTCTCTGCCAGACACGTACCACTTGTGCTTTTTTTTCACTGTGCTCCTTGGTAATTTTATTTATTTTTCTTTTTTGTGCAAGTGTTACCAACCTGTGGTATTTCTCTCCTTCATAAGCACCCCCCTGGGAAAATGAAGCATTGGGGAATCGAAAAGAAGTGCTTATGTTGCAACCATCTGACTCCTAATCTTTAGGGATGGACAGGAATGACTGATGAGAAGGGGGTATTTGGGAGGGAGAAATATAAGTTTTCTGACCAGCCTTGTTACTTCAGAAAGGATCTTGCTGAATTGTTATCCCTGTCTTCCCCATCTGACCCAGTTAGGAGAGTTAAACAAATTATTCCATGAACAATGACCTAATGAAACTCGATTTTGATGGATTTATATGCTATGGTCCTTCCTCTCACACCTCAGCACTTTCCCTGTCTCTGTTATCTCCCTGGACCTTTGATACTTCAATTTCTCCAGCAAATCCCCCAAATTGCCATCCAGTTCTCCCAAGCACCTGCCACGTGTCCCAGCTATGGGATGGGGAAGAGGTGGCAACAACTGAGCCCATCACACTGTCATTTCTCCAATGTCAACGCCGATTCCTGATACACATCAGCCCATTTTTATAAAAACCTGGGAGAATGTCGTGTATCTGCTAAAAATCATCTTCCTATCTCCAGCCTTGTTTTCCCCTTCCTGCATCCTACTAACGCTAAACACAACTTGATACTGTGCAAAATTGCAGATCTGATATTCAGAGTTCAGGTCATTTTATAAAGGAAAGAAACAGCGAAAAGGCATTAACTATGGGCTGGCAAATACAGCTGATCTATGCCCTAGTGAAGAGAAATGTTAATAAGTCTCCTAGCCAGGTAAGCAGGCTTTGGGGTTCTTTGAGGGAATGCAGGGCTTGTGCACATCCTCCTCTTCCCACCGGGAGTTAAAATTCAGTTTACGTAGTTTTGCTCTGGTGTCAGGCCATGTGCCCCGGTCTGGTACTATTTACATGCTTCACCTTGCTCTCGCTCCTAGTCCTCTGGGCTACTGACGAGGAAATAAACAAAACTAGGGGAGGACAATGAATTGACACAGAACTGAAAAGGATTTGGGGCATATTTTGGGCTACAGAGGAATGGCGGAGGGGGAACGAACTCTTCCCGCTAACACACCTGCTCTCCCGAGAGAGCCGAGGGAGAGAACGGCGGCCACGGCGGGTCGGGGCGGCCCGAGGATACCCACGGGGGCGGGCGTCCCCCGCCCCTCTGCACGCCGGGGCTGGTTTCGTGGGAGCTCGGGGTCTGCGCTAGGCCCTGCTGCCTCCGCAGCGGGCCGCTGAATTGAGGCGCTGCCCGTCCCGGCCTCACCGAGGCGCCGGGGACCGAGCACGGCCTACCCCTCGGCCCTCTCGTCGCCCAGCGGCGGCGACCCCTGCCTCTCCGCGGGCAGGGCCGGGCCGGGCGGCGGAGGCGGAGCCGCGGCCGGGGCGGGGCGGC
>WTSP01012048.1:2975-18624 GCA_025331215.1 Actenoides lindsayi
GGGGAAGAGAAAGGGAATAAGGGAGAGAGACTTAACGATTAGAAAAGGAAACTAGAACAGCCTCAATGAAAATGAAAATAATAATAGTAACAATGGAATCTATACAATATATACAAAGCCAGTATCGAACCCAGCCCCCTGATGGTAATTCCATCACCGTTGCCACTGATGCTGTGGAGCAGGTACCAGGAGAGTCCCAGACTGGGCCCAACAGCAGTTGGGAGCTGCGTTCAGGAGCTGGGTTCTGGTAGTGGACTCAGGCATACACAGACCAGGATCAAAGGCAGAACAGAACGAGCTCTCCTTAGGTGCTTTGAGGAAGAAACCAGAAGAGAACTCGAGCCAATAGGGCAAAGAGTGACCCTCCTGATCCCTCAGCTTTATACTGAATATGACATCTGTGGGATGGAATCCCTAACTGGTCAGTTTGGGGTCACCTGTCCTGTCCGCTCCTCCCTGCAAGTGCGGCCTTTTACTTTCTGCACCCCCCAGTGTGGTACACAAGATCCAGTAGTGGCCTTGGTCTGCACACCAGTTCTTGGTAGTAACTCGAAACATGGGGTGTTATCACTGCCAGAAGCAGACACTGTCTGTGGAAACAGGCTGCTACCTTCAGATAGTGCAGTTAGTTAGAAGAACTGAGCCGAAAAGTAAAATCACTGAACAGAATTAGTTCTGTTCTCACTCAAAATAGGACATAGCTCTTCACAGTGGCATATGAGGCAAAGAAAAATCTGAGACTTTGGATAGACTGAACATCTGGATCTACTCTGGAAGATCTGTGCAGTGCTACTGTAGGGCTCATAGCCCTACACAACATTGCTTCATCTGACAAGCTAAAAGTCAGTCTGGTGCCTGTATTTTTATTTTGGTATCAGAGTATTAAATTAAGTTGTTCATGTTCTTGTGTGATCAGAGAACAATGCTTGCTGGTAAAAGTTTGCCTTTGTTTATGTTTCAGAAGCACTTGCTTGAGCAGTGAGCACAGGCTATCCAGTCTTCAGTTAGTTTAGGGCTTCACCTATGTTTACATAAATAGATGGTTAATTGACAGCTAATGATAGGTGTCCTTTGGCTCCCAAGCCTTCTGCAGCTCACTAGCAGTTTGCTGGCTGTCCTGTCCTGGGTGTGTCCGATGGCAGAAGATAGAGCTGTTCTGAAACAAAACTGCTGTGGGGAAAAAATAAACTGGTAGCTTGCCCTGTGAGTTGGCTGCATTTCATCCCACAGTGAAGTGGCACATCCTCCAGAGAATCATCAACTTCTGCTCCCAAATCACCCCTGTATCTTCCATTTTCCAAGTAATTGTATTAATTTGTAACTCACTGCCTTGACAGTTTTTTTGGTATGTGACTCGATGGGTCAAAACTGACATCTGGATCACTTCTTCCCAGATGAATTTGCTGTTAACAAGAGTCCTTCAAATAGAAATTAGTTTCTTAGTAACTGTTCCATGATTATACTTGACTATTTGTGTCTCACTTTTCAAATTTTTCTAATTAATTGCTTCCATGTTTGAGCTAATGAGCTGGCAGCACCTGGACAACTTCTGTAAATTCTGAAACAAAGGAAATCAGGTTCCCCTATAATATCATAAATGTACATTTTGTACACAGTGTTGTAAAACATTTTGGGAGCTGGCTTGTTCATGATATCTTGCCTTGCCTTCACAGGTTATTTCAGGTGATAGAGCTTATAGATGATGTCCTTGCTCTTCTAAATCTGGTGAGTCTTGTCAGGCACAACTGGATGCAAGTACAGGTCACTTTTTCTTAAGTCTGTATGTCCATACCCAAAAGTTTCTAATTTAAATAGCATAACTGCCAAAATGTGAGTCAGGAAGATACAAACAGCTTGAATTTCTCCTTGCCAAAGTGGCTGATTGATAGATAACTTGTTTTTAATTTTCATATGTTTGACTATAAAGCAAAAGAAGCTTCCCAACAGGTGAATCTGAAGTTCATGTGAGGGTACTGAAGAGGCACCTGTGCCAAAAGCTTTTGAGTCTGTTCACCTGTGTCCAACTGAAGTATATGTCCTCTGGGCTTAAGAAAATGAAATGCTATGTCTTTTGTGGAAAAAAACCTTAGTGGTAGGTTTGAATTACAGTTATGCTTTCAGTTATTTCTCTTAAGTTGCTCAGAATTCTGAAGCTTATTTGAAACAGAGGATTATATGATATTTGAAAAACTACCACTGAGACCAATCTCTGAGTCAGTGTGATTTACACCTGTCAAAATCTTACCTCTTAAAAATTCTTTTATTTGAGTGTTTTTTAACAAACCACCTTGTAATATCTTGGTTATTAATAGCTGTAATGGGATGCTGCAATGGTGAACATATTCTTGCTTTGAGATAGAGCTTTGTATTTTGCTATATTTTTTTTTTTTTTAAATTCTATTCTCTTAACAGTTTGCAACCACACAGTTAATTTAATTTTGTTACTAAAAATACTGAGTTTAAACTCCATCAGATAACACTACAGAATATTACATTAGAAGACTACCTTAAGGCATGGTAATGCTTATCTAATGAAGCTTTCAAAGCAGTGCATTTCTTTGTGCTTGAGGTATTGTGGTTTGGGGTTTTTTTGGCTCTTTATATATGAAATATTTGTGGTCATAGATTAATGTTTTTGGCAAGTCAGAAACACCTTTTTAGGAAGTGTAGTACTTCTGGCATTGCTACTTCAGAAGAAAGTCTGTTAAGAACCATAGCAAAATTTTTACCTGTGGCACCAAAACTGTAGTGTTTTCTAAAATAGGCCTGTACAGTTTGGATAGCAAACACGGAATATGCGTGCAGAACTAGCCATTTGTTACAGTCAAAGCTCAGCAACTTCAGAATTGTGATTTTTTTTTTCATGATGCAGCATGTGCATCTCATCTGTTTGTGTTGAATTCTCTGGACACATCTTTAATGAGGGAATTGATTGCTTTGTATTTTACCTAGTGTCTTTTTCTTCTTTAGGCTTGTATGATGATCATAACTTTCTTGCCATATACAGTAAGTACTCTTCTAAAATTTGACATATGTTTAAATGACAGATTTTTTTGTGTTTTGTTTGCTTATTTTGTTGTGTGGTTTTGTTTGCTTATTTATTTATTTGGAGAGAATACCAAAGTATTAAGGAACCCAGGAAAGTGTTAGTAGAATATAAACACTTGACTCATTTTAATAGTTAAGCCTTACTTTTTAAAATTCACAAGGACCTGTTATAACTTTCAGTTCCTGCATTTAAGAGACCTGACATAAAATAGATATTCTAGAGGAAAAATTATAATCGTGGAAAGTCATAGTTGCCCATGATTTATTTTAAAAATGTATTGAAAAACGCAAAAGTTGCCTGGTAAGAATTTTTCATTTTGTAATCAAACTAAATCAGTGTTTCAAACTCCTCTTTAGATGGCAAAACATTTTCCTTTTGTAATCTAGACAGAGTTTTTGGGATCACTTTTGACTTTTTCAAGGAGGTTGATTCTTGCAGCCAATCACTCATTTTTTAAGTCTGCAAATTTCATGTTCTGCATAATTTCTGGTCAGATGATCTAGCAAGAATATTTGCAACTGAACATTGTACTAGCAGCACAAAACAGTAGCTTAAAATGCATCATAACTGTTATTGTATGCATAGAACAGATTTATATGACAGGAACCTGTTTCTCCATGGATACATCTGTGTTATGCATTGGTTTGAAAAGAATATGGCTGTGACCATACAACAATCTTTATCAGCAAGAGCACACACTTTTTACTTTGCCTTAAAGCTGAAATAATTTTTGGAAAGTTGTCAGTGTTACCCTAGTACTACTCCCTGCTTTCACCCCCCATCCCCCGATGAAGCTGCAGAAATTAATACAACAGGGAGCTATGGAGGTAGAGAAATTAAAAGATTCAAAAAGGTAATCTAATATCAACAATTTTCACAGCTATGAACATCTTATCCTCTGAAAACGCTGTTAAACTTTGTTCTCACCAACAGGCCAGTCTGTAGTTGTTATGGAGACATACTGGCAGAGAGGTTAAGTTTTGTGGTATGGCACGCCTGCATGTATTTGTGGCTAGAAATTTCATTTAGTGGAGTTATGTTGAAATGCAAAGTATTATGTAGATTTTTGAGTTTCAGTATTGAATGAAGAGTGCTTCCTTTTCTCTACTATTATTCTTACATTGCTTCTTAATGAAATACATGATCTAGTTGCATTTTTTTTCTAGTTTTCCTTAATGGCCTCCTTTCCAGAGGTACCATTTGGAATCTTCCTGTTCAGTGTATGTGCTGTTGTCATTGGCCTTATACAGGTATTGAAGCTATCCATTTACATTTTCACTTTTAAATAGCTTTTCTTGGGTAGAACTAAAATGACATTTCTTAACTATGGGCATAAGTTGCTAAATGTCTTTTTTTTTTGTTTGTACAGCATTTTTTTTCCTAAGTTTTCCCTGTTATAATATAGTATCTGTATATGTGATGAGCAATTTGCATTGCTGCTGTGCTGTGAAGATGATTTATGCAACTAAATCAGCTGATCTCAAAGACCACAAAACAGTAGTCATTTCTTTCTCACTCTTTCAGAATGTCTTGGGGAAACAGCAATTGAGTTTTCCTGCTGAGGTTCTTACTGAGCTTTGCAGCAATGGCAGAGTGATCATGGGCTTTTAGCCTCAGTCTAATGGCACTGTTTTTCTCCTGGTGCAGTGCTTTGTCATTTTCTGTTCCCTACTGTGGATGTGTTTATTCCTCTTCATATAAGATCCATGGTCATGATGACCTCTGCAGAGAAGACTAAAATCTTGACTTGTGGTTTAGTGTGAAATCTTGAGAGTTTCTAAGACCAGCCTTCCACATAGGAATGAAGAATAAGGCTGAAAGTGTTTTGGAACTTGTTGATTTATAGTTTTACAGTTTTGTATTTGAAATGCTACATATACTATTACATAATGACTTAAGTAATGCTTTTCTCTTTGCAGGCTGTGATAGTAGTGTATGGATTCTATCACCCACACTTATTGAATCAACAGATACAGGTGTCTGAAAATCAGAATTTCTATAAATATCATATCTTAAAGATTATCCTAAGAGGACCGGTTTTATGCTTTTTGGCAGCCATCTTTTCTTTTTTCTTTATTCCTTTGGTAAGTTCTCCCACTTAACTGAAAACTTTGATACAGCAGTTTATTCTAGTTACATTTAGGACTGTGTATTAAAATAATGATGTCCATGTTAAATATGGAGACTTTTTAAGGTGCTAGTTCTGTGGTGATGTAATCACAGCTGGTGTTCTGCACTGAAAGTGTTGATTCACAGATACTAATCTGTAATTTGATCCATAGTTTAGATACTTTTGAAAGATTATTCTGCTACAATATTTGCTGCAGTCATTCTGCCTGGGGTTTGGTTGGGTTGGGTTTTTTAAGATTCTCTTAACTAGAAGCAGGTCTTTTAAACTGAGCATCTTGCTGATCATAAGTAGATGAGATAAAGGGAAGATTACATGAAATAAACATCACATTGCACAAACTGAAAGCAAGTGAATATAATTTCTGCACTAACTCAGTGTCTAAGAGCAAATAGAACAAGTAGACCAGTTAGCTAACCCACATCTCAAACCAACTGTTTCTGGCTAAGGCCTGTTCTTACACAGCCTTTTGCTTTGCCATGTTTATTAGAAGTCATTGAGTTGCTTCTACTTATTAATAGCTTTTATCTTTCTCAGAACCCCTGCTTAGAACCGAAAACTAGTTTTGGTATCCTGAGCTTCCTTTCCTCTATCTTGTTCATAAGGAAAAGCTGGGTTTAGTTGAATTTTGAGGAAGATTCCATGAGAATTAGCAGTGTTTAAATAATCCCCAGATTTGGGAGGAATCAGGGTAGTGTTGATAAAAGGAATAGTTATGAGTCCAAACGTGAAAAGGTCTAATTTTAACTGAAAACGTGTTCTCCTCTTACACCCTTACTTTCCTCTTCTCCCTCGCCTTGTTCATTAGTCTGTTTTCTTTTAATAATTAATAACAGGGAAATTAGTATCCAAAATGCGCTTGTGCTTAGACTTGTGCAAAGCCTCTGAACCATTTATAACCCACTGAGGTTTGTGTCTTTGAGACACAAGTAATAGAGTCATAGAATATATTAAGTTGGAAGGGACTCATAAGGATCATGTGGGATAGTTCTCCAACTTCCAAATAAGTTGTTACTACATTTTTATTAGCAGAATTATTTACTTTTTTTGTTGTAGCTTGCATCATTACTGGTATTAAATTAGCTATCAAAAAGCAGTATTAGGTTGCACATGCAGTGTTCAGGAGGTGCATATGCATTTCAGGTGAGTCTTTTCCATCTCATAAAGCAAAGATTTCTTTTTCTCAATGTGATTGTACCTAAACATTGAGAGTAACAGTTTCATATTAAACTTGGAAGGTAATTTAAATTTTGATAACTACATTTAAACTGTGTTCATTTTCTTCTCCGTAGTCTTATGTACTTCTTGGGCTCGTAATCGTTTTTCCACATCTCACTCGATTTATTACGTGGTGTAAAACCAAGATTGTTGGTGAGTAACAGTATTCACAGGAGTATGCTCAGATATGTTACTAGGTTTTCAAGATGTTATACAAACAGTCTGGAATGAGGTAATTTCTGTTCTATTTTTGGTCTTGGAACATAGTGATTTTGGTTTCTTTTCCCAAGCTTCTAAACAGTTTCTCTCTCATTCTCTGATTTCTCTTAATTTTTTTACTAGATTTCTGTAAGGTACGGCATATTCAAAGACTATTTATGAGTGCAAAACCTCTCTGGTTTGTCTTGAATATGCACATGCATTCACCAACATGCAAGTACATGAATGATAGCTTCAGGCCATATATCCCCTTCCCCTCCTAAAAACCAAGCATGGGAATTGAAGAATATAGTAAGCGAGCTCTTTCTTCCCAGTAATACTGTAGGGTCCCACATTTTCAAACTGGAAAGCTGAGCACCTGTTTTTTCAGGTTAATTAACTGTTTAGGGTGTTACATCTCATTACTCGTAACTGCTGTGGTCTAAAGGTGTGCCTTCACACATGACTTAGGTCAGTCTAAGTCTGTGCTTTCTTCCCTCACACTCCTTGCTGTTATCCTTTCTGACCACCTTGTGTCAGCTCTAACAATTGCACAACCACACCAACAGCCAGAGCTGCTCTTAAACTCTGCTGAGAAGGAGGCTGCTAGTGCCAAAATAAAGGAGAAAGTAGTTTCATGCAACGTACTCTGACAAAAGATGGAATGTCTTTCTTTGAGAGCAATATAAACTGAAAAGAACACTGAACAGATCATGTCTTTGGAATTGGCACTTCCAAGGTGAGTCAGAAGAATATCACCTTTGTGCTGCTGCTGCCTCTGCTGCTACTGCTCAGCCTAGTAAAAGTCCTTCTGTGTATGCTGCAAATGAGAGCGTATTTTTGACTCCCCAATGGCTGCAATAATAGACAGGGAGGCAGAAACGCTCTGAAACAGCTAAAGTCTGAGTCTCAGAGCCAGGGAATAAGCACATAAAAATACTGCCTATGCCTACTGTGATGGCACCGTGGACTTCAGTCAGGTCATGACTGTACATCTCACCCCATCAGGTGACTGACATAAATTACTGCTTTGTTGACTGAGTTATGACTACACTTGCTTTTCACGCAGTCCCTCTTGTTACTTCCTCTGGGAACTGTACACTTTTACTTCATCCAGCCTACACTGCTGAAGTGGTGCAGCTTGTCTAGATGGACAGTTAAGAGTTCAGTCTTTAGGGGCATTTTTGACATTGCCTATAAAAGCTCCAGAGCCCCACCTTTTGACCAGAGACTGGATTTATTTTAAAGCAGGCTATTTGAGGTCTCAGTGCAGCACCCATGCTCCATGAGGACTTTTTTTCCCATGTAGTGTAGTTTCTCCACACGTTCTTAAAGGACCTATAGCTACTGGGGCTTCCCAAAGCACGGTGTCTGATTTCTTTTAGCTCAAATATTTTGTTCACTTGCAGCTTTGAGTCATTTTTCACTTGGTGGAAACAGTCTGCCATACAGTTTAAAGGACAGAGCTTTTTTTGTCCCTGAACCATTTGTAGCCCTGAAAGCAATATGAACTTCAGGGAGAGGCACAGCTGCTGAAAAAAAGTTGAGTGACTGACCTGGGTGAGTGAATGGCACCCTTCTTCCTGCAGAAAGATTTTTGGCATGTGGGGAGAAAGGGATGTCACAGTAGGTTGTTTAACTACCTTGTTTTATACTACTTGATTTTTTCTTTTATTAGCAAACATCTGGCTTTGTTTCCAGGTCAGAGAATTGAGGAGGAGGAACACCATAGCTTAGAAACCTTCAATTTTTACCTCAGTGAGCCTCTGAGTAAGGAGCGGGTAGAAGCATTCAGTGATGGAGTCTATGCTATTGTAGCAACCTTGCTTATTTTGGATATATGGTAAGGCATTGTGGTGCCTCTTACACTTTGTGTGGTTAAATGGAATACTAACTTTTGTTTATATGTAATACTTGAGGAAATAAAATTAACCAAACAGTGACTTCTGAAATGGGCCTTGGTTAATTTGATTTTCTGGAAAGATATCAAGCAAAAAACATAAGATATTTCTAATGCCCACATTTCAGCAGTAATGAAAATCAATCTATTTAATATACATTGGAGTGAGCAGTCTTGAAGAACAAAACTTCCTTTTTTCTTAGTCATGTTTTCAGATGAAAGGCTTTTATCAACAAAAGCTGTTTAATCACTGTGGCAACTTTACTACATTAACCTAAAGTAATGCCAACTTACTTTGAGATTGCCTTTCAGATCTAATTTATTTGCAAAGCTATTAAGTGAAGTGCTGGTTTTAAGTTACAAATCAGAGAACTGCAAAGTGGATGTCTGTTGTTCCCTATTTGCTCAGAGTAAAGCAATGTATTTGAGTGCTGCTCCAGGTAGGTTTTTATAACAGTAATATGCAAAGTAAAGCAAGTTTTCTCTCCACAGTGAAGACAATGTCCCTGATCCCAGAGAAGTTAAGGAGAAGTTCCACGGCAGCCTTCTTGAAGCTTTAAGTGAATATGGGCCGAACTATCTTGCCTATTTTGGCTCATTTGTAACAATTGGTCTCCTGTGGTTTGTCCATCACTCGCTTTTCCTTTATGTAACAAAAGCTACACGATTAATGGGACTGCTTAACATACTTTCATTGGCTTTCATTGGTGGGCTTCCACTAGCTTACCAGCTAACCAGTGAATTTGCAGAGAAGTCTCACAATGAAATAGAAGCCATTCAGGTCAGCTGCGTTATCACTTTTTTTGCTGGCATATTTCAGTTTGCAATATGGACTACAGCCCTCCTCCATGAAAGGGAAACTTTGCATCCTTTTGCTAGATACGGTGGCAAGGAGCATGCCTTTATGTTTGCCAAGCTGGCTCTCTACCCTTGTGTGAGCCTTGGGGCCTTCTTTCTGACATGCTTGTTAAGTGAATTTAGCACAGCAATTTTCCATCTTATGCAGATTGTAATCCCATTTGCCTTTCTTGCCCTGCGCATTTTTGTTAGAATTTCTTTAACTGTCATAAAATCTGTGATGTCTCTCTCCAGACAGAAGGTTATACTGTTAGAAGAAGAGGAGGCATGTCTGTCTTCTACTGAAACACTGTCATAAATTCCCACACAGTGTATGTGATGTAACATTAACTTCTGTTCTTCTAACTCGCATTATCTTCGTGTGTGGGTTATATTGATCTAAACCAAAGGCTGTGTTGGCCATAACTGGGGCATATTTAAGTTTTAACTGGTCATGCTTGAGACCCTTTGTTCAAAATCTGTAATTGAAAAAAATGGGTAAATAGAGGATACAAAGAAAAGCATGTTCTCCTTCCTTTAGACTTACCTTGTAAAAAAAAATACTGCTTGACATGTAATTGCAATTGATGATTGATTAAGAAGTGCACAAACTGATGCCCAGCAAAATGCCCTTTTTTCTGACATACGGCAGTCAGTACAGCAGCCAAACACAGGCACAGAAGCTGATTGTGCTACTCTAAGATAAGGACTGAGGCTTCGGAGACATGGAGACCTCTGGATTTCTGGATGGTGCATCATGGTAGAACATTTGTGCATACAGGTTGCTCGTCTCCTTTTTTATTTTTATTTTTTAATAGTTACAAGGTCTCTTCTGTGTAGTCACAAATTCGTGGTGGCATTTTGAAAACTGCGTGAGTTGTTCTGCACATGAGCCACTCATGAGATTTGAAATAGATGGGAGTTGCAATTATAGTTCTTCCAGGCTAGCTGAACACAAGTTCCTCAGGCATATCTGTTCTTTGAAAAAAGGATGTATTTAACAAATAAGGATTCATGTGGCTATGTAGCCAAGGTTTGAACTAGCTTCGCTGTCTTCCAGGAAAGAGATTCAAAGAGCTGTGGAATTATATTTGAATTTGTTTTCTGATCTGAAGCAGCTGCTTATCTGAAATGAAAGGTTTGGATTTCTCAAGCTTTTTGGGTCTGTAGTTCTGAAGGTATGATGTCTCATATTCAGAGAGAGTATGAGACTTCTCTGCCATATAAAAGAGTTTCCCATCAGGTAAGGGAGTTGAGTTTTTCCCCTAAGTAGAAGCTAAGGGATCCCACAGATTTCAAATTCTCAGTGAGACAGCAAAAGGAACTAGCCTTGTAGAATTTTCACCCTATGGCATGTTGAATTTTTTTACACTTGTGTGCAGTTGATAAGCTTTATGCTTATCAAACATTACCCCAGAGAGAGCTGTACAGGAGTGGGCAAAGTCATCTGTCCTCTTGTCTCTCCTGGAAGCCTTTACATTTCTTTTTGGCAGAGCCATTAGTTTGTATCTTGAACTGTCTTAGTGCTTGATAATCTTAATGCCATATTTAAAGGCATTTGAGGGATTTTGTTGTTCCTCTAAAAATAAAAAATGCTGTGGCAATGTATCCCTGAAGTAATTGTTATTGAAAACAAACTTGTTTCAGCTGAGATCAGTTCTGAAAGCACTTTTGCTTTTGGTTTGAAGCACTTTGGTACCACTATGTAATTGTTGGCATTATGTACTTACTGTGCAAAAGTATGTTCAGATATTCAAGGGGGTTTATACCTGGTTGAGGTTAAATAATTTGCAGTAGGATTCTGCATTATGTTATATATAAATCCAGAGGTTTTTCTGATAATTAATAAAAGCACTTTTGGTTCTATATGGCTTTGTTTCTAATGTGCAGCAGGTACATAACAAGCAGTGAATATGTGTATTTGTAAAAAACGTCAATCTGTGAAAGTGAAAAGCTTCTAGCCCTTTATTTCTGCTCTGCAGGTGAAAAATCTGATGTCTCTGGTTAAAATGATGTTGGACTTTTTTTTTTTTCTCTTTGATATCATCAAGGTCTCTTCCAACTTCTGCCATTGTTATTTTGTGTGAAAAACCCAAAAGCTTTTAATGTGATGTAAAGAAATGTTGATTCTACTTCTGTTAGTACTTGAAAATGAGACCTGAAACTGAATCTGACCAAGGAGTTTCATTCCAGTGTTTACAGTGATTCTTTGAAGAGCAGTGAATTGCAATGTATAAATACTAAATACTACAAGGAACTGTAGTTCTGCAGAAAGAACAATTATTTTTGCTTGTAGTCAAGATACCACTATTCAACCCAAATTTTAGTCATATCAGAACCTAAACTTGGGGATTAACTTGACTTGGTCTTGTATAAACTGAGTTGGTTTAGGATCATTCTGGTAGTTGTGTTAAATTCTGGAGAAACAAAAGGCATTTCAGAGCAAGACATTCATTTGAGTTGTGTGATTCTCAAGTAGAAAGAACATTACCAAATCCAATTGTAACTAGCCATTCTTTACAGAATTACTAATGACCACGCTTTTTGTCTCCAGAAAAATTGAAAAATTGAAACATGTGTAGTGATTATAATAATCCTAGAATCACAGAATGGATGAGGTTGGAAGGGACCTCTGGAGACTGTTGAGTCCAGTCCTCCTGTTTAAAATACAGCTGGCTAGAGCTGCTTGCTAAGGACTGTGTCCACTCAGACTTTGAGCATCTGCACTGATGGAGACCACTCAAAAGGTCAGCCTGTTGGAATGTCCAATAGCCCTTAGTGTAGTTTTTCTTTTTTCTTTCATTTATAAGGAATTTCCTGTGTTTCAATTTGTGTCCATTGGTTCTCATCGTGTCACTGGACACCACTGAGAAGAGTCTGGCTTAGTCTTTGCTCCCCCTCATTAGGTATTCATAAGCATTGATAAGATCACCCCTGATCCTTCTCTTGCAGGCTGCATAGTCCCAGCTCTTGCCAGTCTCTCCCTGTGTGAGAGATGCTCCAGTCCCTGTATTGTCTCAGCACATAATGTCCATATCTCTCCTGTACTGGGAAGGAGACAGCTAGACACAGCATGCTACGTGTGCTCTCATCAATCACCTCCGTGACCTGCCAGTGGCACTTTCCCTAAGTCCAGGAGGATGAGGGCCCTCTTTGTCAGAACAGTAGCTTTAATTTGAACAAAGCCTCCTGAAAGAGAAGTAAAATTGCAGTAAAATATGGCAGTAAATCTTTCCTTCTAATGACAGAATTTTTTTTTGCGTGTGGTACTGGTACTGCCAGTCAGGAACAGCTGCCTCCTAAACTGAATAGGTCGAGTTGGACACAATGCAGTCGTACATGGGAAGGTATCTGAGAAGCCTCTCAGTTCACAATTGTGATTCCATAATGTTGTTTGTTTGGACCAGTTGGCCTTGCTAATGGATTCATGTTGAAGATTAATCCATTCAAGACATTAAAAGAGGAAAACAGCCACCTGCAGCAGTCATGTCTGATTTCTTTAACAGTGCTAGCTGAAAAGTTCTGTTACAGACTGGTTGAGGGTGCAGTTTGAGTTTGGAGCCTTCAGAGTAATGATGAAGGTACAGAGCTCTTAATTTTAAAGTAAATTAAGAGTAACAGTCATAGCTGGAGTTCATTGCAGAGACAGGATTTGTGTTTAATGACTATAAACTTTGTAAATGGTTCACAACTTTTTTTTCCATTTTATTTGGAAACAACTGAGTTAGTGCAAAAATAATTCTCTTACAGCTTACCAGGAAGCTGTTTCTTACGATGACTCGAACTTCCATGCATAGCAAAGCTATTGTTTGGCATCTGATAAACCAAGAGCAGCTCTTACTGTAAAATTATGTCAGTCACCAGGAATTTTGCACTTGCTCAGTTTGATTTTTCAGTGTGAGGGTAGTTCACTGTAGTGCGCAAAGCTTCAATTCACTGTAGGAACTTGGGTTGCAGCCTTCATCTTGGTAACCTGTGGGTTTACTCAGGACAGTGTCAGGTAACTGACCTATTTGTTTGCTATAACTGAATGAGACACAAAGATAACTGTTTTTGTGGTGAAAACACACAGGTCTCTACTCTGCCACTAATAACTCCACTGACCTGTTACTGACTTCGCATTGAGCTCTGTGGTGAATTACTGTGGCATTAACAACTGACACTGATGTTTAGAACTAAAGTGATAGCCACCCCACAGTGACCTCTCATTTATAATGCTCCACATCTCTCATCTTGCTACAGAAATAAATATATATATATAAAATTAAAAACAAAAAGTCATAGTTTGCATACATTCCATCCATGAAAACACTTTCAGGTCTTACTGATAGAGGACATAAAACACTAATTAAAAAAACTTCATGATACTACAAATGAATGGAATACTGAGACTCTTCCAATGGGTTCCCTAAAAAAAAAACATTTCAGACCTCTTGTAGTGAAAGAATTGCAATTATCTGTGGCTTGATTAGGAGAAAAACAGCACAGGCAATTAGCTTCCAAGGAGTTTAATAATGATATCCTTACCTTTTTATTGTGTACATTTAACGTTATGCAAGGATTTGAAAATGATGGCACTAATAAGCAGTAACCCAAGACTCTGATTCCTTCATTTTGTGAGAGCACACGAAACACAGTCCAGATTTATTAGTTGCCTGGCACGTAACAACATGATTTTGCTCAGGTTCAAGACCCAAATATTTAATTTTACATCAAAGTCTTCGCTCAATCGTGCCCTGCCATCCGGATCAAGCGCGTACAAGGCTGCCACGGCAGCGCCTCCGGCACTAGCGCCTGCAGAAAGCGGCATGCCCGCAGCGCCAAGCGGCGCCCTGGCCGCCCTGTCCCGGAGCCTGCGGAGCCCCGGAGCCCCGCCGCCGCGGAGACAGCCGTGGGACGGCCGGGCGGGCTTCTCTCCGCGCTGCGGCACGTTCTCCGGCGCCAGCCACGTATGCTGCGGGGCATTGCTGGAGGAGTGGCTGGAAAGCTGCCTGGCAGAAAGGGACCTGGGCGTGCTGGTGAACACCCAGCTGAACATGAGCCAGCAGTGTGCCCAGGTGGCCAAGAAGGCTGACGGCAACCTGGGTTGTATCAGGAATAGTGTGCCCAGCAGGAGTAGGGAAGTGATCGTCTCCCTGTACTCGGCACTGGTGGCGCCACTTCTTGAGTACTGTAAACATTGAGGTTCTTGCAGCGAGTTCAGAGAGAGCAACGGAGCTGGTGAGGAGTCTGGAGAAAATGTCTTACGAGGAGCACCTGATGGACCTGGGGTTGTTTAGTCTGGAGGAGGCTGAGAGATGGATGACCTTAGTCTCTCTACAACTCCCTGAAAGGAGGTTGTAGTGAGATGGGTGGTGGTCTCTTCTCCCAGGTGACTAGTGACAGGACAAGAGGAAATGGGCTTGAGTTGCACCAGGGGAGGTTTAGGCTAGATATTAGGAAAAATTTTTTCACTGAGACTAGTGAAGCTTTGGAACAGACTGCCCAGGGAGGTGGTGGAATCACCATCCCTGGAGGTGTTCAAACAACGTCTAGATGTGGCACTTCAGGACATGGTTTAGTGGTCATGATAATGTTTAGTAGACGGTTGGACCCGATGACTTTTAAGTTCGTTACCAACCTTAATGTGTCTTATGATTCAGTGATTTCTTGGGCGAGGAGGAGCCGCCGAGTCCACTCCTGCCCGCGGAGGCCGAGGGGCGGCCCACGGGCACGGCTCCCCGGCGTTCTGCCACGGGGCAATAAGCACGGTCCTCTCTGGTGACGCGATGGGTCCTCAGTGCTGGATGGCACGTGCATGATCCGACACCGAAACCCGTCGCTGGATGGTCCAAACGCGCCACCACCACCCGCCGCTCTAACAGACGCCCGCCTTCCGCCAGCCCCGCCCCTCGTGCGCTGAGCTCTCCCCGCCTTCCGCCCCGCTGCCGCTCTACAGGCGTCACTTCCGGCCGCCGAGCTACCGCCGTCAGGATGGTCCCCCCGGTGCAGGTCTCGCCGCTCATCAAGGTGAGGGCAGCGCGCAGCTCTCCCGGCGCCGCGCGAACCTCTCGCTCCGCGCCGGGCGCACGGTCGGCGGGCGGGCGGGTGGCCTCCACGGGCCGCGCGCGCGGGAAGCGCTGCGCCGGGCGGTGCGTGTGAGCTGAACGAAGGGCGCGCCCTTGTCTTTGCTTCCTGCAGTTCACCCGGTACTCGGCCCTGCTGGTGGGGATGATCTACGGCAAGAAACGATACGGTGAGTGCCGTGCTCCGGGCGGCCTCTCCCTCCCTCCCTCTTCCCCGCCCCCGTGCGGTCCGCAAGGGCACCTTGAGGCGGCCG
>WTSP01012050.1:0-27850 GCA_025331215.1 Actenoides lindsayi
TTTCCTTTCCTTTCCTTTCCTTTCCTTTCCTTTCCTTTCCTTTCCTTTCCTTTCCTTTCCTTTCCTTTCCCTTTTATTTTTTTCTTTTCTTTTTTTTTTCCTTCCTGCCTTCCTTCCTGCCTCCCTGCCTTCCTGCCTTCCCTCCTTCCCTCCCCTTCTGTCATGGCTCTGGATTTTCAACCTTTTCAGTGTCTTGTATACCCTGCCTTATCATAGACAGGTAGTGAGTTCCCATGTGTTTCTTCCCACCCAGGCAGATCTGAAGTGCTTGGCCTTCACCTCACTCCTATAGTCTGTGACACCAAAGGGATCAGTACAGGTAAAAAACGTTACGCTGCGTTGCATCACTTGCAAAGGGCTGGGAATTCCAAGGACTGTATAATGAGCTGAGGCTGATGCATCACAGGTAATGTTTCAGCACTGCCTACCTTTTGTGCCACCACAGAGCAAGAGATGGACCAAGGCATCTGCCCATCTCCCCTAGCTAAGACAGGAAAGAGGAGATGTGTAGGGAGAGGGGAAAAAAAAAGGAAAACAGATGAGAAGAATGGAAAACACACTCATGAAGATGTAGTGCTAGTGAAACCTTTTCCTACCTTCAGATCTCAAAGTACTTCACCATTTTGTAAGATGGAAAGCACAAAAAAGCCCATTGCCAAGTTCACCAAACCTGTTCACATCAGAATCGAGGGTGAAAAATTACCTTCATGCTACTGCACTCTTTACATGTTCCTCTGTCTTCCTCCCGTCTCATCTTGTGACACATTTCAATATAAATGTCCTCTTCCCCAGAACAGAGGTTCACTGAGCTCAAAGACTGGAAGAAATCTAAGGTAAACTTTGGGATTGAGACAGATCTCGGGAAAAGTGGGATCAATTTGGCAACATCTCTTTCAAACTTGAAGAAAAATGTGTAAGTGATGGGTCAGGTTACAGAGCAGTCGGGCAATTAACTGCTCCGTTCAGTGAGTGTTCCCAGTCACCCTGGGGCATAGCTCCTCATGAAAGAAGTGCCAAGACACAGTTTTCCTCCTCCAGCATCAAGCTAACATCCCTAATCCCTTCCCAGCTATTCTTTAGCCATCTTGACACAATCGACGCTGAAATACAAAGCCAACCTCCACAGACTTTTGTTTTACTCCCTGCCTTCAAGCTATTTTACATACAAGTGTGAAATGTCAAATTTATTTACCCTGGGTCTGAAACCACAGGACTGGGAATCGGACAATTCAGTTGCGATATCAAAGTCAAGTGGGATTATGGGTTACATATTTTGGACTGGGGTATAGGATGCCTGGCATGAAAAGAGCTATGGAGCCCTGTCTGCTAGGGTCTGGCAAGTGGGAAGAAGCTGTGGTTAATCCGATTTTGAAAACAGCCTCTAATTTCTTTGCCTCCATGAGAACCATCACTGGAATAAACCCTAGGTCTTTTGAAATAATCATTAAAACATAAAAGCTTCTCCCTTGCCAGAAGAGCCCAGCAGCTCTGGAGTATGTAAACCCGACCTCATAATCTGGGTATGTACCAGTCAGAGCAGAGAGTCTGGCTGCCTTGCATTGGCTTTTACTCTTTTTTGAGATTCTGGGTTATGTCTCAGTCTCTCCTTCTAAAAGTATCCTATTTTGTATAAATAATATGATGCTCGGTAAGCGCAGGAGAAATTGTGTCTGTATAGGCCATTAGTCAGAGTACACTGATTACTAATTACTGGCATCCCGGTTTAGAAAGAGGAAGGAATTAAAACCAGAGGGTTTTGGCCAGAGTGCAAGGTGTAAATGAGAACAAGCCGGGCCTGACACCAAGGGCAGGGGGGGAGGATGGCGATGGGAGGAAAGCAGGATGTTCTGAAGAGGTTTACTGGAGAGTCAAGTGCTGATAACATTGTTTTGGCCAAAGAGGAGCTAGAGGTGTTGTGTTCAGAACCAAGAGCAGATGTCAGTGAAGTAGAAACAGATGTTCTAAAAGGTCAGTGGTAGGTGGTAAATGTGGTGACACTGCTAAGTATTTTCACATATGTTTTCTTGATCACTTCCTGGTCCCGGGAAATCTTTTCATAGTATAGTTATGGGTGCCCACACCTTTGGGGAACTTCCTAAGGCAGAACCCACGTGTCTCAGGGATGCTGGAAGGGCAAACTGGTTGATTGTTGTTGGATTGGTCACCTAGAAGAGCAGCAATGGGCCAGGTGCTGTAAAGGGTACCTCTACAGACCTGAAGGGAGCTGCTGAGGTCAAGTACAAGCTCCCAGGTAGGCCTAGCCTAAGGAAAGTTACAGTGAAAGTGATTTCAGGACAGTCATGTATTGATACATGCCTCATAGGTAAATATAAGGAATGATGAGCTCCAGTGGAAGGTTTTCTGAATTTTTTTTCTCTTTCTGGGTCTGCCAAACAATGTTTTTAACTGTGTGTCACAGAAAAAGGCACCACACCTAATCTCCCTGGTCTCCCCCCCCTCATCTGCCATTGGCTCTTTCTTCCCCTTGTCCAGGCTCCAGTTTAACATAAATTTGAGCCCACCAGGTCCCACCTCTCCCATCTGTCTCCCACACAACCCCAACCTATCTCTGAATAATCCCGTTAAATCCTATTGCCCCTAGGACAGTCTGTTTGCGTTTCATCTCTCTCACAAGCCCCTTTAATATTTGGTCTTTTCTATACTGTGGTGCCCCAAACTGAACACAGTGCTCAAGCTGCAGCCTCACCAGTGCCGAGTACAGGGGCAAAGATGAGTGGGGTCAGGGTGGTGAATGCCTTCCCTGCCAGCCCAGCCTGTTGGGCCTGAGCTGCTTGGGTGGGCTGGTCATGTCAGCTCTGGCAGCAGCTTCTCAAGGACTGCTACCCTGCTCCACCTCAGAGCCGAGTTCTCTCCTCTGCCTGGTACTCGGTCAGCTGCCCAGGGACCCTCAAGACCCTGACTCAACGCCTGCTGGCTCCTTGCAGGGCTGTGGCCCTCCCCTCGGCCCTGCCCGTGAGACCCGCTGCCGCTGCGGTGAGGAGAGCCCGGCTGCGCCCAGCGCCCCGCTGCCACTGCCGGCCAGGCCGCTCTCGGCTCCCGCTCCCGGCCCGACCCGGCCGGGCCCCGCAGGTGGCGCTGTTGCAAAGGCTGCAGCCGGCGGCGCCGGAGCCGGGCCTGCCGGGGCGGGACGGGCCGGGGCTGGAGGGGCCCTGCCGGGAGGGGACGGGCCGGTTCCCGCGGCGGGGCCTGGCCCCGGAGAGCCGGCGGGAGGGGAGCAGCATGCTCCGCCGCCTGCTTGGGAGAGCGCGGGCGGTGGTGTCGGCGACGGCGGGGTCAGCGGTTCTGCCTGCTGGGACTGCCGCGCGGTTTTTTTGTAAGGCTGAATTTCCCCGAATTTCCCCCTCTCTGGTAAAGGCTCATGATCCTGAGGGATGCTGGGGGACCCCTGAGGAGGCTGTGCGGGCAGAGGTGCCTCGAAGGCTTGACAAACCTCGGCCTCTTCTCCTCACGTTTTCCCTGATGTAAAAACCACCAATCAATCAATCAAACAAACAAAAAGTGCAGTCATTTTTCACTATGGTCTTTCTTCTGGTGGCAAGCCCGAGAGCAGTCTTCCCTCAGCTGAGAGACCTGCAGCCCCCTGGGCATCACACGTTGGCACAAAATGGCTCACTGTGGACAATGGAAAGCGTGGTGGATGCTGGAAGGGGAACAAGTGCTTGACAAAGATGCATCTGAAGTTAAGGGGAGCATACTTCACAGCTGTGATTTTTTGTCTCTTCTAATGTCTTCAGAGTGAAGGATGAAGGTCTACACCCTAGAGGGTGAAGAGTCCATGAGGAGGCAGTTGAGGCAAAAGGCTTGCTGCTGCATTCCCAGGGGTTTCCACTGCACAGCATGGTCAAACCCAACTGTCAGAGCAAGAGAAGTGGTTAGAAACCACCCGTAAAGGAAACACACAAGCCAACAACCATACTCTAGCGAGGTTCATGCTTGACAGGAGATCAGAAGATCAGAGGCCAGCTGCAGCCGTATTTACTTCCCTTCCTACATCTAGTTCAGTTGTTTCCCTTCTCGGCTCAATCTCTTCGCTTCTCTGCTCCACAGCTATTGTGAACTCCTTCAGCTATTTATATGGTTCAAATGTACCTACACAGCCCAAAAAATTCCAAACCCTTAAGGCAGAGTTTTAGGAAATTGGTCAGAAGTCTCAGAAACCGAGTCATTGGGGATGTGTTGAACTTTGTTGGGTTTGTTTTGGTTTGTTGGTTTTGGTTTTTTTTTTTAGTTCCAGCTGCCTGCTGTGTGTTTGTCAGATAGGGATTGAACTGAGAAAGGGTCTTGGAGTTCAAACGCCTTCCCAGCTGCAGCGAGGTGGAGCGTGGCACAGGATGCAGCTTATCACAGATAACAGCTGTGTGTATCAGGGGGCTCTGCTTCCCTCTCCCATGCTGCTTGCTCAGCTCACTGTCTCTCCCGTGCACCCTATGTGGAGGGAGGTTTTAAGACCCATTAACACCTCTTCAGCCAGCTGAAGTCTTTGTCACAGGGCATATCCTGCTGATTCAGCAGCAGAGGGCAGTTCTTATCTCAGAGGGAAGGAGAATAAAAGAGAAATAAATCTCCTTTGCTTTAGGAGGCATGAGTTACACCTTTCAACCCAGTCTGGGTGAAATGTGGACCTTTATTACAAAACTCTACAAAACTCATATAGCTACAGCAGTGTAATTTCTAAGCAGGCAACGAAACTCTACAGATAGAAATGTAGTTACTGACATTCACCGGCCACAGAATTATAACTGCATCTGGATTAGATAATTCTGCTCTGTAGAGCTGTGTGCACACCAGGCTTTGGTGGTTGTGCTATGGAGGGTTGGGGGTAAGGGGAATACAGAAGCAAACATATTAAAAAAAAAAAAAACACAGAAAAATTACTTTTGAGAGGGTAGGAAAGAGTTTTCAGAGAGTGTTTCAGAAGGTTTGAAACGTATCCACAATTGTTTATTTATTTATTTATTATTATAAGTATTATATATAATATATTATTATCATTAAATTATTCCCACTCCACCAGTACTCTTTCTAAATCTGTTATCAAAAACATGATCCAGGAGTTATTAAGACACCAACACCATAATCATTTAGTAATAACAACGC
The DNA here is from genome assembly GCA_025331215.1 of Actenoides lindsayi. Classification (NCBI taxonomy): domain Eukaryota; kingdom Metazoa; phylum Chordata; class Aves; order Coraciiformes; family Alcedinidae; genus Actenoides; species Actenoides lindsayi. Next base: position 5,119 of record WTSP01012050.1, read on the forward strand.
AAAGCATATAGCAATAAAAGGCACGATGTTCTCCAGGAGCCTCCCCTTAGTACGAGAGCTGACAACATTCACGAATTTTTTCACTTCTCCAGGGAAATAAAGGATGATTTTTATATAAAGAATGTTTCTGTTTAAAATCTGGCCCAGGAGCTTGATGGCCTCTGATTGAGTGTCCTGGCTCACCTCCCCGCAGCGACTGTGAGTCCTGGGGGCAGGGGAAAGGGCCCTGTATTTTTGGCATGGTGCTGATATCCTTTAGGCTGAAATGACCGAATTGTAGGAGAGCTGCTTAGGGTAAGGAGGGTGTTGCAGGAACATAGAGGGATGTCTGCACTGGGAGGGAGAAGGAGCAGAAAAGTAAGGCAGAAGGGAAAAAAGAGTTTTGTGGTGCCTTGGGCACTTGAGGCTGAGAAGGGAAGGAAATAAGGAAAACGGTGTATCACGGAGTGAAGAGAGCGGTGACATTTTACAGCAGCCGAAGATCTCCTCCACGGTGTTTGTACTCCTTTCATGTGGTGTTATCAGAGTTCTTTGCGAGAGTTTATTATCGTGCTCTCCCAGACAGAAAGCAGACAGCCATCCTGTGACCCACATCCTGAGTTTTACAGCCCTCCTTGTCCTGTGCCATCCTGGGGTATTTATAGTGTGACCCACCACTGGGAGAGCAGAGGACTTCCTTTATGCTCTAAACATTATGCTACAATAATGATGAGAAACTGGGACAAATGACAAGCCTTCCTGCCCACAAAATGTCATAACCCTGCCACTTCAAATGACGCAAGCTGGCTAGGTCACCATGCTGCTTGCTCAGCAGGCTTCAGGTTACTGGCTGCTGTGGCTACTATAGTGAAACTGAGGCTAAAGGCTGTACCTGGGGCTGTACATGGAAAGAGAATCTAAATACCCTGCAGGCTAAATGGAGTAGGGAAGAGGTAAGAGAAGAAGCTGAAGCTCCCCCAAGTCAGGGTAACATCTGGCCATCCATCCCTTCCCAAGTACTGTCTGTTAAATCAATGGCAAAGCTACAGCTTAGCCTTTGAAGTACATTGCTACAGAGCACCAGTATAGCACCTCAAAGTGGTTTAAGGTCTCTTTTCCTTTTGTGTTTTGCAAACTTTTCCCATGATCTCAATTATTGTTACGAGAAGTGTGCTTATTTTGAAAGGTAAAAGGAGAGAGTTGGCTTCCTTTCTTTCCTGCGGTATGATTGCTTCTGCAGGCTGGTGTTAGCATCTCCCTGCATAAATGGTGCAAAGAGATTCCCTGGGGGGACTGTCTTTCTTTCCCCCAAGAAAGGCAAGATTCAGAGAACAGAGGGAGAGATAATACAGCTTGAACTGAACCCGGTAACCATTGTTACCCAGAAAAGGTCACACATGCTCTAGGGCTGTAGGAGGTCGGTGAGAGAGATAAAGAAGATGAGGTGTGTGTAGAGTAAGATAAGAGCTAAGGGTCTTACAAGATTAGCCAAGGGTCAGGCATGTGTGTGCTAGGGTGGCAAAGGGTGACTGAGCTGGTGGCTCTCCAACTAGTGCTGGAGATGGAGTGAAGGGAAGCCCTGAAACTGAGAAGGGTTTTGGTTGTCTTAGCATGAAACCTTCTGAGTGAGGGCTGAGCAGCATCTGCTCATCTTTTTCTGCCCCTGTGTTTTCCCACTGATTTGCGTCGCAGGTCAGGGTAGGCCTGAGCACCTACAGATTTGCCTGGAGGAAGCACAGTCCACGTTGGAAAGCCCCTGTCTGGTGGTGAACAGCAGAACACCTGCCCACCTGAAGCATAACATGGGAGTGTCGGCCGGGCAACATCCAAGAGCAAAAAGCAAGAGATGGGTCCGGTGTGGGCCAGCATCAGCCTTGATACAGATGCCCACCTCTTTGCAGAGAGTGGGTGCAGGTGGGTGGGAGCAAGCACGGAAAGGTCTCTGCCCTCGGGCTGTGTGTGTAGGTTCCCCAGCACATGGCCAACCCCTCACTTCCTTCAGATCTCAGCATCAGGTGTCATCTCAAGCATCAGGTCTCAGAGTAACAGGATGGTTTGGTTCCTAGGCACACCAGGGATTTCTTTTTGTAGCTGATAGCAAATGAGAAAATATTAGAAAAATTTTCTTCTCTGAAAGGGTTCTCAAGCATTGGACCAGCCTGCCCAGGGAAGTGATTGAGTTACAGCCCCTGGAGATATTTGAAAGACCTGTAGATGTGGTACTGAGGAACATGGTTTGGTTTTGGACTTTGCTGTCTTAGGTTAACTTTTGGATTCAAAGATCTTAAAAAGTCTTTTCCAACCTAAACCATTCTATGGCTCTATGATTCTGTGAAATGGGCCAATTCTGTTATGTGTACGGCTCATTCTGGAAAGAGTAAAGAACAATATGTGTAAATTGATGCAGGGAACAAAACTATGGTGACGAGCAGAAACAAAAAAATATCCCATTAACACTCGGAAAGAACTGAACGTCTGCCATCTCCTACCAGTAGAAAGAAAAAAAAAAAAAAGGGAGGAAAATCGGTTTCTAAACTGAAATTGTTGGGAAGATGGGATTATGCTGGACTAGAGATTTTTATACTTCAAGTATGTGGGGAAGGAGAGGGTATAGTAAAGTCAGACTGGCTGGATACTGGAAAGAAAAGGAGAGCAAAACTGCCACAACAATTTTTTTCTTCTTCAGCCTCCCTGGATCTGTCGAGTCTTTTGTTCCACAGGTTTGTTGGTAACAGGAGAGGATGAACCTATTGCTTCTTCACAGCAATACATGTGAGCATGACAGTAAGGTTTAAACCTGCTTGTGAGCCAGTGACAACAGACACAGTTGCACATTCTAGCCATGAGCAGCCTACACATTTGTCTGAGAAAAAACACTCTTTTTTTTTAATGTTAGCTTGATAACTTAGCTCTCTTGAAGTCCTATCAGCACAGATACAGAGCATGCCATTCTCTACTCCAATGCAGCCAAAGTAAACTACCCCAGTACCGTATCAACTTGTGCAAAGGGAGTGGAAAACACTCAGATGAAGTGGAAAATGCTTTGACACCGTAGGTTTACCCAGTGCAGATGGCTGATTGCCAGGCACCAAAGGAGGAGCTGACTCTCTCACAGAGGCAGAACATATCCTAAAGGTAGCGAACGAACAGAACACAACTTGGAAAGGAGTAACCTACACTCTGTGCCGAGCTGAGAAACTGTGGATGTGGAAAGTTATTTTTTCAGGTAAAGGCCATTTCTGTACCCGATGGTGTAGCAGGCCAGTCACGATGTCAGCTTTTGAAGTAGCGGTCCCACAGCCTTTGAACACCTCAGTGATACATTTATCTGCAAACATTAAGAGCACATGGTGCATTTTGCTCCAACAGAACAACATCACAGAGGAGAATATCCATGCAAAATCTTTATTGGGAGAATGTCTCCTCTTGAATAACAGCACTCTTCCAGTTTACACGTAAGCCCAGAAATACAGTATTTGGCTTGTGCAGAAACAAATACGATGAAAATTAAATCACATTCATCCTCTCATATCATATAAATAGTATTGTAATTGCTTACCCCTATTTCCTCCCTTTTTATCCCTCTAAGTCTGCCCTTGGGCTAGTTAGAGCAGAAAACCATGGCAATGACATAGTATTAGTTTTGGAAATAGGCCACAGTATCTCAGAAGTCAATGTGGAGAATTATCTGCATTGTATAAGGACAAAGACACAAGGATACTGATATACTGCCTAGCACCTCTATCTCCTCCTTTTCCTTCCAGCTTAGGAATGGTTTCTGGAATGGTTCTGATTATTTTCTCTGCTGGTCCAGAGCTCAAAAAGAAGGCTGAGAATGCTGCTGTCTGAGGGTGGAAAGTTCCTCCTTCATTTTATAATCTGTATGTTATTGTGGTTTCTCTTGGCTGGGAAATTTCATTTTTATTTCTAATCTCAGCCATGTGTCGGTCAATTTTGCCTTAAATTCCCAGCACCCTTTCCCTGCTGCGCAGCTCTGCAAGCCATATTGCAAACATATTTTTCAGCATGGGTGGGAGGTAGCATTGTGGGTTTGGGCTTTGCTATTGATACGAGGATTTCCCTTTTTCTTTGTCTGAAACATTATTTTTTTTCCTTTAAAAATAGAGTTGATGGTAAACAGCTTTCGTTTCGTCCCCAGGGGGAGGTGCAGTGAACATTTTTCATGCACGTCTGAAGAAGAGAATTTAAATCACCATTTTCCAACGTTTCTAATTACTTCAATGATATGGTCATCATCTCATGAAATCTCCTGTCACTCCTTTCCATTCTTTTTAACACTCTTTTGTCTCTCTTCTTTGAGCTGATGGCTCCTGACAAGCAAAGATTCTCCTCTCAGCTATACTTGCCTCTGTCAGATCTTGAACCTGGACGAAAGTGCCCACTTTGCAATTGCAAAAACTTCTGCCATTTAAAATGCAAGAATTATTTCACTTCCACTTTTCTCCCAACCACTCTACTGTTTTCTTTTCCTTTGAAAAGAATCAGTGAATAAAATATCTACATTTTAACCCAGAGAAGGTCGAGTACTAAAAAACTAACGCTCAGCTGGGTGTCCATGTGGCAAGGGCAGCAGAATATTGACCCTAGATATTAATATCGATTTATGACATATCAGCTTTGATGGGACTGGTTATTTTCTAAGGGTGACAGATTAATTCTGTTACGTGAACACTTAAAGCATATACATAAAGCTTCGTGTTCTCTGGGAGTTGTTGGATGTTTCAGTGTATAGACTATTTGCTCCCAACATCAGCAGCTAAGTCAAGGAACCTCGATGGTTTCAACACACGATAACAGTTGTTTGCAGTAAAGACTGACCCACTGTAAAACCTGTGGTGTGAAATACAACAGTCCTTACACCCAGGGAAGGTTTCTCGGGTCAGCAGCTGACAAGCGATGCTTATCCAGGGGTATGGCCGGGCATTCCAACTACCAGTGAGCTTCAGTCATTCAAGGGGATTTTCCTCGTTTGCCTCCCCATGTCCCACCCCGTGTATAAGGCTGTGGGATCTGAAACACACACTTAAGAGCCCTTCTCGGACTACACTTCCATCTAGTTTAAAATGCTCTCTAGCGAGAAGGCTGGGGTGGGGGCTGAGAATAGCCATCCTTCGTGGAAACAAGCTCCCAGTTGGTGCTCAGGGGACCACACAAGAGAGCGCTTCCCCCTTCCAACCCCGGCATCCCCCCAGCAGGCCTGGCACCCCTGCCCTCCCCCCTTCCTTCCCTTCTTTCTTCCCTCCTTCCCAGCCCTCTGCTGCAGTGCTGGAGGGACTTGCCTGGCTTGGTCCACACGAGCGAGTAAAGCTGGACTCAGATGACTGAGCAGCCCCTGCAGCTCACGGGTGACTCTGCTTTCTCATATGCAAGATCAGAACCTGAAACTTTGAGCTCCATGTGTAAATTCCTGGCCCCTTAGCACTGCCACCAGCTGCTGCTACTGTCACTAAGACTGCCCTATCTGGCACTATCCATTCTGGATTTTAATGGGGTAAATGGAAGGAGATGGCAGGTCCTATTTAGCTATCCATCTCCTGAGAGATCTCCCCATCAAACATTTTTGAAATGTATTAATCAGGCGTGGAGGTTTTGCATGAAGTGCTGGGAATGCTCATGAAACCAGTATCTCCTCAAGCCAGCCCTTTGACAACCCATCATCCAACCCCAGCTTCCCCCACTGCAGCAGTACAAGCCAACAGCACAAACTGGATACGCAACAGCTTGTAACAAGGTGATTTCTGAGGTTCTAGCTCTGCTCTTCCTCCTGAGAGGAAAGATAAATGCACAGCTCTTCACTGCTGCTCTGCCATCACACGACCTCATTGCAGGAGGCACTGCAACCAGACTGCCACCTCCTCCTGCTCTGTGTCCCCTCACTCCTGGGCTCCTGCCAGTGTCATCACCAGTGACAGCTATTGCCACGACTGTCTTATGCACCCATTGAGACAGGCACTGAAAGTCACCATTTACTGGGTTTTAACTACATCTGGTGTAAAAAGGAGCTTTCTGTCGACCGCCGTTTGCAACTGGCAAAAGGCTTCTGGAAAGGTGTCCAGCTGTGATCACCAGAGCATCCAGCCCGTTCCCACAGTTGTCATTTTAACTATGGCACAGGTACTGCAGAAACACTAAGGCACAATCATTCACAGAACTGCACTCCACATATTCCCTTGTTGCCTGTATCACAGTATCCAACGAAACAACCACTGTCATTAGAGGAATACACCATTTTTTAAAGTAGTACTAACTCTAGTCTTCCATCCGTATGCTACTGCAACACAAACCTCTCTAACTCTCCAGGTTTTAATTTTTCATTCTTGGCCAATAAAACTTCCACAGTATTGCTGCTTCCTATTTCTTTCTTTTCTTTTTTTTTTTTTTCTTTTTTAAGATCTTGGCTGTTTACGTGCATTGGAAAAGTGATTATTTGACACGACTGATGAAACACACACGGTGCTGAATCAATGAACCCCCTCCCCATCAGAACGAAATAAAAAGCACAGAAAACTCATGTTCCACAGAGACATGAACTGAAGGTAGCAGGACTGGGTATATGGGACAATGTACAGTTCCCCAGAAATCAAGGATAAATTAAAACTTTCAAGTTATTGCCAGGCATCTCTGCTTTACTGGTAAGTGGGATGATGAGAGCTGAAGCAATTCTTTTTAAGAGGGTTTTTTTCTTATGGCCAGAATTTGGGGGGGCAGGCAAAACATGTTTTGTAGCTATTTACTACCCCGCAGATGTCCTAGATGGTGATGAAGAAAGGTAGATATAGTAAGAGTGGTGGGACAGTTTGTCAACAAGTATTGCTACACAGCATGCACAAGAGTTAATAAAATAAATTATACACCACATTTTCTTTCCAAACAAGCTTTAAATAGTCCATATGTAACAGAATCATGTGTTACAGACAAGAAATTCTTGCTGCCAAAACACAGGATGAGTGTTTTTCCCCGTCGTTCTTTCCAAAGTACAGACTTAGGAAAAAATATTTCAAGAAATTAAAAGATTTAAACCCCCTAAAATTATGTAAAAAAACCCAAACCAAAAAAGGCCAGCAGAATAGACTAGTGAAGTACAAGAACAAGTCATCAGAAGAATGTTAGTACACAGGTACTTACAAAAAAAAACCACACAAGAGGGGACATAAAGGCTTTAAAGACAGAGATGCTATGCAGGCTAATTCAGTATCAAAGAGCAGAATGCATAGGCTGTATTATAAACTCTGCAATTCATGCATTTGTGTCTGCAGATAAAATATACTTAAAGCCATGTATTTAAATGCTGTCAAGAAGACAACTCAACTCCTCCCCAGCAACCTCAGTTGACTTCAGGGAAGAATTAACCCCAGTTTTGTTTATTTTTTTATACACTGGCCTAATCCAAACCCATAATCTGTAAAACGGAACAAAGTAAAAGGAAGAAATCAGGTAAAAGAAAGAAAACAGGTATTTTTCTGAGCAGCTCAGAGACACTGAGACAAAGATCCAAACCCACTTCTTGGTAATCACCGTCACTGGAATGTAATGGCAGCAACATTAGCCCAGACAGTTCTCAGCTGTGTTTCAGAAAGTGGTTCCATAAAGAATGATTCAAGGGTCGAGAGAGAAAAAATAGAAATTAACCCTGCAGTAGATACACAGATACACAAATGGCTCTTTTCAGAACAAAATAAAGTAGCACTACAGAGTATGTGGCAATATGGAGTGTGCATTAAGATATACAAGTGAAATCTGCTTGGGGCACCTTCACTCAGAGGGATAAGTCTTCTTAAAATATAATAATAATAATAATAATACTTCTTTATACTTGCCACTTGTTAGCAATTGTTTACATCGTAGAAAAATAGATAGTATTCTGTAACAAGAAATATAGTTATTTTGTTAAAATGGGCTATTTTAAACCAGCTACTATTCTTTCATATAAAGAATTTCTAAACAGCAAAACAAAAATAAGTAATACTGAGTGCAAAACAGCCAGTGGTATACTTTGCATTGGTTTGAAACACTAGTCGCCAGCTACTATAATTACACGTTCTGTACACTGTACTACAAAAGTCATCCGTCTTTTAGAAGCTTTGGGGTTTTTGCTTTTCTTCTCTCTAGGTGGCAAGTAAGCATTTAATCCGAGTAAATTCAAACTCTGGAAGTCAGAAGTAATTTCACAATCAGCCTTCGCTACCATTCTCTCGCATTCCTTCCTCCATGTAGTGCAGCAGCACTTTCTACTTTATGGCCAAAAAAATCCCTTAAGTTAAACAAAGTTTAGACTGTAGATACTTAGAAGTTTAGCTTATAAATTCACATTCTTTTAGAAATCATTTCACTAATCTCCCACGTTTACATTTACACCAAAGAGAAAGCGCAAAAGCCTCTCCTCATGGGTTTCAGCAGCCCTGCTGAAGACTGAAATAAGAGTTCAGATACAAAACTCTTTGCCAACAGTAGGTATTAAGTCTTAACACTACAAAGCCAGATGGTTCCAATGTAGAAGTCAGATTTTGCTGTGGTCTCTGCAACAGTTTCAGATACAAACAGCTAATTCCTAGTGGCACCGGTAAAGGCATTATCAGCACACCATGAACACCACACATGGAGGCAGTTTCCAAGCATCAAAGAACAAAAAACAAACAAACAGCACCTAGATAAAGAATCAGTGAAACATTCTTAGTAGAGCAGAAATAATCTCTATTCTCCTCCGTTCATCTCACACCTTTTCAACTTTGGTGGGGTCGTACGTATCTGAAAAAAAAAAAAAATCCAAGAAAACACTGTTAATAATGTATTGTGAAGTCGATGCAACATTGCTAGCTGCAGAAACGAGACACCTTTTCCTGAGGTTTTCTTCGAAAAAAAAAACCTTACAGCCTAGACACATACTACATTCCTGACCCAAATTCTGTATTTACACCGGGGTAATTTGTGACCAATTCGGATCAATGGAGACAGAATTTGGGAAGCCTTGGATAAGGAGGAACAAGCGCATTGAATGTCAAGCGATTATTTTTAGTTTTCAGACAGGGGAAGACAGACATTAAGATTTGTTCCTCCTTGTACTGGACAAGTAAATGCTTTAGGCATCCTAGCAGGGTGTTTTAAGGCTGGCTGAAGGAGCGATGATGCCATCCAGCCATCAGGGTCTGTGTGGTGCACCACTGCGGTCAGACTGTCTCGCTTCAGTCTGCAAGTCACGTTTTGAGTATTATTCATTAAAGCACTCGACTGGCTTACTAACACTGGGCTTCATTTTCAGCCTACCTCTTGTCAGTTCACAGGACAGACCGCGCTTTGTTTTTCTTTTCCTGAATCCCTAAGGACACTCTTCTAGCAGAATTTTTTTATTTTTTTTTCATTGGATTTATCCCAACATTGGCCATGAAGTGAGCAGATAGAAGCCTTTGCCTTTACCTTTGTGACTCTGGGATAGGGTTGCAACAAAAGGGCTTTGCCTCATGAGATTGGCCTGCCCTGTGCCATCACTCACACGTCTGACTCTAAGCTCCTTGGGATGCATGGTCATGGTGTGGAGGTACCAGAGCTACCTCTGGAGGCATCTGTTGGCACACAGGAGCCTGGACAAACCAGCACTGCAGCCCATGCTACTGTGTGCTACTTACTGCTCTTATGCAACTTGGGTATCTGTGTTAACCTTAAAAGTCCCTTCCTCAGGCTGTACTCCCACAGCACTCGCATTTAAACAGTTGAGCATGAAAACAGTTGCACACATAAATATCACACTTTGGAGTAAAACGTTCACCCTCAGGACTTTTATGTTGATACGAGTGAATGTCTTCATTCAAACCAGCATAAAAATCTTCAGAGGGAAGTTTTTAGTCCTGTGTGCAAGTGTCCATCAAGTAACCAAGATTTGCATCAAGGGGGGACTGGCTAGGAAAGAACTTCTGGATTTGGCCCCAGTGGGTGGATTCCTGGTGCAGGATCCTTCATCGCTTCTCTTGCCCACTCTCCTCAAATTGCTAGGCCAGCCAAGAAGGGAGTCTGTGCCAGCAACAGCCATTTTCAGAACTGCTCATCACTATTCAGCCTCTTCTTATTTCTAAACTTCAAGAACAGACTCCACATGACTGCGAAAAAAATCAAGAGGAAAAAAGTTTTGGAGGGCTAGTGCACTCCAGGATAACACTGCCTCTTTCTAGGCTTAATGAACTGATGGTGTGGGAAAATGCCTCTGAAGCAGTCACATTTTTTTCCAGTTGTAAATAATTTGCCATCTAAGCTGCTAGAATTCTGAAGTGTTCCGTGTGAGGTTTACCTACGTATACAAATGGATTTACATTTCAGAAACCTGCTTTTCCAAAGGCCAGACACGTTCACACTAATAGAACTCCCCACGAAATTGCAGGTGCTCACTGCTTTGGGGCGAGGGAGAAAACCAGGCCACAAGACATGGAGCCTCTTTGTGACTCAGTTTACTCACACCCTCAGTACCTAAACCAAGGACACGAAGGGGCCAGACTGCCAGGCTACGTCACACTTCTGGGGAAACATACACTGGAGTTCCAGCAGTGATAGAGAAATGTTTATTAAACATTTGATTAAGCTCATCTGAAATGCTCTCTACAGAAACAAAGCCAGATCAGCAGCCTCACGGAAGCAGTCTTCGAACAGCAAAGGAGAAAAGACATCCAGTACATTTGGGAACACTCAGAGATGTTCTTCTAATGGCAGTATTTGCATAGTAAGATGAGCTTCTTGCACTGAGTTTCAGCAGAGCTCTTACTCTGGGAGATGACTGTTCGTCTGCCAAGCTGCATTATGCATGTGAAAACCTGTTTCTGCTAAGGCCTCTAGACTGTGACAGGCCCAGCCTGCAATTCTGAGACTAACATCACCCAACCTCGCTCCAAAAGGAATGGCCTTTAGCAATATTTACTCTTTAAAGGCAACAGATACAATGAGTTTTTCAGGATACTCACTGTGGCTTTCAGTGGTACCAGTGAGCTAGCCTGGAAGTTGAAGTGAGCATTAACAGAGGAAGACACAACATCAGGCCTTTCTACAAACATGACTCTTCAGTCCTGCCTTGTTAAGGTAAGGTGAAGATCTTGAGGCCATTAACAAATCAAGGTCTCTGGATGGGAAGAAGCCAATGAAGGAGATGCCTTCTCACCCCGTGTGAGTGCACGTTACACCCTGGGGTACGGGATGTGAGCAGCAGGGAGGGACATCCACGCTACCCAGACATGGGGAGGGCTGTTCCATCTGGGAGGCAACTGCTGCAATGGGAATGAACACAAGCCCAGCATTGTCAGCAAGAGGGATAAATTTAGACCTAATTTACCGCAGAATGACTCTCCAAGAAAACACACGCACAATCTGTTTTGATACATCCCTGAAGTCATGTCACCACAACAGTTATTTCCTGCACTCCAGCAAAAACCTCAAGGGAGGAAAGCATATGAAAATGCATGTGGGGCATACTAGACCTTCCAACAAGGAAGCTGAATTAGCCTGTTTGGAAAATCTGGTCCGTAGAAATAGAGTTGAGAGCAAAAAGAGACACAGAGCTCTGGGATACAGAAAAAGGCATGAAGGGAAAGGCTGCAGGAGTCAACCCTTAGAACTCACACAAATATTTCTCTTCAGGTCAAAATACATAAATCCAGTTTAAAGTATGCTCTATTTAATTTCAGTCCCTCTGTACTGGAAAACTGTGAACAGATTTATACCAATGAGGTTTAATGAATAACCTGTGCAGATTTCAAGGTAGAGTGTCAGCTGTTCCAGAGAGGACGGAAATAGGAAGGAGGAGATTAATGTTAGTTGAACAGCTTTCACACCATACATTTGCTCACTCCAATTAATTTAATGGATTACACAGGTGGCCTGGGAGATTTATCCCTTTACACAGATCTATGGCAACAACTGATTTGAAGTCGTTCAACACAACGCTGTACACAAACTGTTGCAGAGAGAGAACAGCTCGTGTTACTCTGGGGATGCACATGGACTTACAGCCTACCCGGGTTTATGCTGTAGGGAGATGAGGAACACCAGAAAGAAAAGAAAAGAATAGAAAGGTATTCACTGAGAAAGTCAACTTCTCATTTGACCTGGGGATAAGAGTTCCCCACGTCTGATCTGGAAAATATTCATGAGCAAGAGAGAAAGAGAGAATTTTCGAGGCATCTTAATGCAGCCATTTCCCAGAGGCTTCACAGAAGAACATCGGCTTTTTATTTTTAGTTTCTTCTGAACTCTGATCCAGTATGTGTCTACTTAAGTATTAGTGAGGGAAGGAATCAGTATTCAAGGAGAGGCTATGATTAAATCACCACATGTTCCCAAACACTGCCATTACAGTTGACTATCTTTGAACTCTGCTGTTTGAAGCTGGTCGTTGCATGGAACAATTAGACAGTGATAAGACCTCGGGGAGTGCTCCAGTCTCCGAATGAGCTTCAGTATCACAAGTGAGTTTTACAGTAACTTTTCCTAAAATGGGATCGGAGAACTCTTCCACAAGGAGACCAGAGTGGGTGGCAACCAGACGGGGGTAGTACCACCTACAGCCTGTTACTATTTGAGCAGCATTATGTGGGCATAAGCATCATGCCCATTACATAAGGAAACAGCATCAATTTGGGTCTCCCAGAAGAGAGTCTTACCTAAAGAAAAATCTCTGTCAGTCTTCTTCTTGTCCATTCCACCTAAATATCCGTTTTCACTGAGAGATATAACACGCTTGGAAACAGCCCCTGAGTTCACCAGTTTGCTTCCTCTCTCCTCTTGTACCCTTGACAGCTTCTCCTCATCCACCTCCTCTCCCGACTCTGCGCTCTTAATGCTCAGACGTCTCATTCGGGACACAGAGTCAACTTCTTTCATTCGCACTAAGCGATCCATGGCAGTTCTGCTAGGTGGAGAAGTGAGCTTGCCTTGCAGAGTCTCTATCACTTTCGAGGTGCTTCTCACTCTCTTTTCTGTTTGCTGATAGACGGCTGACTTGCAAACCACGTTTTGGTTCTCAGCTTGGCTGGGACTCACAGGTTGTTCAAGACCTTGCTCAGATACCGGTGTTTTAGCGCTGGCTTCCTGGTGAGTGGTCTGGCATTCATCGTGACGTAAAGACCGACCTCCTGCTCTGACAAAGAGAGCACTCTCTGTCCAGCCACACTTTCGTCTGCCTTCATAAGAATCCTCTTTTTTTCCTTCTTTGTCACTTACTGATTCAAAGTCCTGGGCACCGTTTGCAGGGCTAGTGCCTGGGTGGGGCCCAACGTGGTCATCCGGAAGAAGAGACTCCACTGCTATATCTATACCTAAAATTCTTGCAGCTCTAGCCTGCAATGACTCATTCACAGGGATTTCCACTACATTTGGATTTGCAGAGTGATCAGAATCGTTAGCACCAGGTCCTGGGGATGCATCAAGTCCCACTGACCGCAAATCTGGCTCAGAGTGCCCTTGGCTCCTCTTCGCTAGTGACAAGGGCACTACCGAGCCCCTCTCCAATACTGTATCATTTGTGGGAGCTGCACCTTTGCTCAGTTTAACAAACTCTAGGTAATTTTGGTCTTCGCTCATCTCCTGCAAGACAGGGTTATTGAAAGGATTACTGTGACATGAACTGCTTGGGCTACTGGACAAAACGCTCTTGAGAGGGTCCACGGAAACTGGCTGCTTGCTTGTCCTGCTCTTGACTTCCCCCGACCTCATTTCTGTTATCAGACTTCCATCTGCTGGCCCAACTCCTTCACTGCTCCCTCCTGGCTGCGAGGAGCCTCGAGAGCCAATGCCGGCTGGCTCACCACCACCCTGCTCGGTCCCCATGCTCCAACTTTCAGACTTACTTTTAACCCTTCCTGACTTAAATACAGGCACCTCTGGCACAACCGCTTCTGATTTCCCACCACGTTTTGGCTCCTGCTTTGACTTCTCATTTCTGGATGCCCTTCTCTGCACAAGGGCACCTGCCTGCGGAGAGGCTGCAGCACTTTCCCAATCTTCTTCACTGCTCGTGCTCTCCTCCTGCCCTTGCAGCTCCTTGTTAAAACTTTCTAGCTCACTTATTGCATCCCAGGGACGACGACTTACGGGCTTCAACAGGAACTGCCCAAACAGCTCTTTACTGTTGCAGGGAGCGCCTGCTTCTCCCTTAACTACATCTCCCTTGGAAAGAAGGCCAGTTTCCCTCTCCTGAGCAGGTACAGGCTGGCTCTGGGGGGGTTTTGGGGAGGGGGCCCGAAGGACCGAGGTGGCAGTCCTGGAAAACGCACTGTTGCTAGACTGGCTGAGGTACGTCTGACCCTTCATGCCGTAAGTGCTCTGTCTGCAGCTTCTCTCATCAGAAGGTAGCCCTGTCTCTTTCGACCCTGTCATGGATGCTGTACATCCGAGGAGCTTTGGAGACAGCGGTTTGTTACTACCGGGCTGCCCAGGCTTTGTACCATGGAAAAATTGTGGGCTTTTAGGTTCTTCGGCAAAACTGGTCTGTGTCTGCTGGTCTTTGTACTGATCACCTGGCCAGGAGCCAGAGTATTTGAGCTCTCTGTGTTTTGTAGGCTGAATAAATCTGAGGTCATTCATTTGTTTGAACTCTTCTGGTCTCCACAGCTCTTGTTTTTGTAACTCATTTTTATTGGTCATGCTTCCTGTAAGCGCTTGTAACTCCAAGTCCGTTGAAGACATACTTAAGAGACTTTGTTCTTGCAAAGCCCCATTGTTATCAAACCCATTCTTATCAGGGCTCTGGGTTATGTTGTTGTTCCTATCTGTATCTGGCAGATTGGATTCTGATTTAACTGGGATAGAGACCAAGCAAAATATCGTTTCATTCATTTTTTTCTTTGAACTCTTTTTGCTCTGCATCCCAGTTCCAGGTTCAAACTTTTTCACTTTTGTAACAGTCTCACAGGTGCTGTCCATATGTGAGCTTCTCACAGAAAGTTTGCCTTTCGTGTGCTCCGCGCTGGCTTCGTTACGGGGGCTGTGATTAGTTGTGCTACAACTATCTCTTTGGTCCGGCAAGGCACAAGTTTCCCGATCTCGGACGGATGGTGCCAACCATCTGTTGCTATGAGCGGAGCCGTCGGAATTTCTTTCTCTCTTCGCAGAACTGGACAAGTTTGACGCATCCAAAAAGGCACTGTTGTACTGTACTTCAGGATCTCTCCCTTGCGAAGCACCAGAACTGGGACTCCGTGGGTTGTCAGTGTATTTAGCGTTGTCCTGCAGACTCTCCGGCGGTGCAATTTTAATATGTCGGATGCGAGGATCATCGAAGGGAATGTACTGAACGGAACACAGGTAGTCAGCAGGGCGCCTCGCATGGCTTTGCTTCCCGTGAGGGAGATGGTTGTCTTTGGAGGGGTCACCCCCTGCTTCAAACGTGTTTACAGCTGGTCGTTGGCAGGGGACAACCCGCTCCGCGGGACCCTGCTGATCGCTGCTGGAGTACGCGTTGGTGTTAGGCACTTCACTGAGGGGATGCGGGGGGACGTTTTGGTGAGGTGGGGATTTGTAAGAAGGAGGAGGTACGTAGACCGGGGGCTCCAAACCAGAGTCTTGAATGCAAGTATCTTGCCTTGGCTCACTAACTTTGGCTAAGTAGGAAACGGGTTCATCTTTCTGGCAGTGGTCTTGGAAAGCCGGGGTTTCCGCAGGTGCCCTGGTCTGCCGCTGCAGTTCGTAGGACGGAGGCTTAAGAGGTCTCCCATACTTGGGTTTCACCAGGGGAAGGAAATGGCCTCCTGTTTCACGGTGCTTAGTTGGTTCCACACTCAGTCTGTTTGGGGGATAGGAGGGGGTTTTAGTTACGCTGAGCGAGTTGTTACTGTTGGTCAGGGAGGGCATTTCCACGCACCTCATGCTCTCGGGTGAAAGGACCCTCGGCAATGACTGCGATTTCCCCTTGTTGTGGGTGCTCAGCACGTTGTCTCCCAAGGTCAGTGAATACAGTTCTTGAAGCAGCTTTTCCCTGTCACCCTCAGACATTTGTCTCCCTACTTTTTTCGTCTGGCTCCAGCTTTCCACGCCCAGACTTTGCCATTTACAGTCACCAGGCACTTCGCAGCTCTCCTGCAAGCCACTTCTTCTGACATACCCTGCGCCCGTCCCCACCTTCAGCTGACTCTCCTTGGGGTGCCGGGGTGTCCCCGGAGCTGCAGCCAGGCTTTTCATTTCTAGACTGGCTTTCTGGGAATAGCCCAGGAGCACACTGAAGTCCTGTCCTCGTCTTCTCCAGTAGGTGAGATCTTTCTCAGTCTTGGGCTGGGAAGACCATGCTAATTGAGGTCTGTCATAAACCCTGAAAGAGAAACGCAGAGTCACAGGCAGTTTGCACAGATGCCCTTTCTCTCTCTCATGGGTAAGGCCATTAGGAGGAGGTCAAATGTTGAGTTATGCTAATGGGGTTGGTGTAATCTGTTTGCAACCAGATGACTTTATGATTTTAACGAGAGGATTTAAAAGCCAGTCATTAACATGAGTCAAGGAAGGGACCGATGCTCTGCTGCCATGTTGTTAGCAATGCAAAGCTGTTAGAAAGAGGAACAAATGCACACAGTTCTGTGCTGTGCAAACCTGCGCAGCCCTCCTTGATGGACACCAGAAACCCAGAAAGGATTATGCTGAACTTATTTCTGCAATCTGCCACATCAAAACCTATAGATGTCAAGGGGACTACTGTGGTACACAAATTTAATAGGAATCCACAAAACAGAAGTAAGGAGAACAGGCAGAGGGCTGTTTCTTAAGATACATTCTGTAAGAAGGATGATGTGCATCCTACTATAAGAGCTGAAATGAAGCATTTCATTTCCAGCACTGATTCCTGCTCATCTTTCCAAGGGAACAAATTTCATCAAAGTGCTTTGGATGAAATGATACATGCCACAACAATGCTGATGTATCGGCACAGTTGTGATTAAGATAGAACCAATATTTAAAATCTAAAATACCTCAAAAGACACATAAAATTCTTAAATAAAAGAGGGATTTACTCCAGCAATCCATTACTGAAATATGAAAGACGTTAGACATCTAGCTGTGGATTTGAAATTCAGAACACAGATTTACCTGAACAGAACAGGCTCATTGTGTGCTCTGAACAGTGTATACTGTTTTACATGCTACTGCTGAACAAAATTGGTACCCTTCTATATAAATAATTTATCCTCTGCTTGAACCGTGTTCTGCTATTGTACCTAAGGTGTCCAACAATATAACTGCCTTTACACTATGTGGCTGCCACCAGCATAAGACTGGAAAGAAAAATCAAAATTGACAGAAAGAGGACAAGTATGTAGATAGAACCCAAGAATTTCTTTCTCTTCCCTCCACCCCGAGGTATATAAACAGTGTCATCTGGCTCTTTTTTACTAAAAACAATGTTCTATTTAAATAGTAGTTTGTGAAAACATGACACAATGCAAAATTTGGATTAAAAATTAAGAAATCATATCCACAGCAATTTGCTTTTACATATATTTACTTCATCCTACAACTATAAAAGTTCAAAGAACAAACTGGGGTAAGGAGCATCTTGTTCGTATTAATTCAGCTGGATTAAGACTTAACATCTGATCAAAATGTGCTGCTGCTGAAGCACAAAGTACAGTTGGATTGCTGAACCACAAGAAGTAAACAGATGTCTTTTTTATTCAGTGGGATATAACAGGACACCTCCTATATTAGAAAGTTGATTGCAGTACCAGTGAACTTTTCCACGCCTCTCTGCGTGTGGAAACACGCAGCTGAACAAATGCTGCCTCCTTCTGAGCTTATCAAATCTACCTTTGCACCTCGTCCCCACGCTGCTACAGCACCATTTGTAGCTGCGTTTACAAAACGAGGTGAGAAACAGGGTCTAGCAACAGTGAGGAGGGAACGGCCAGATTGCTCTTGCTGTTTGCTTTCATTCATCGTCATAAAAGGGTCTACAGAAATTGCAGGCAGTAGAGAGTCACAGACTGCAAGATCAGAAGAGACCGTTACGGTTATTTAGTTGGACATCTTGCTCGACACGGGCCATCAGACTCCCCCAAAATGATTCCTACGTCAGCAGTGGCACGTCTTTTAGAGTCTATAAAAACCTCCATCTTTCAATTTCCAAAAGATGTTGTCGCTAACCTTAATTCACCCTTAAAAAAAATAAACCAAAATTAAACCCCATTTCTTATCAACCCAACTATAAAACCACCGGGGGAAGGAGGTATGGCAGACAATAATATTGAGGTTTGCAACAATTGCAGCTAACAGCAGGGGAACGAAATGGGCTGGCTGTTTACAGGATTTCATAGGAAATCAGGAAGAGGGAAGGATGCATTACTTGACTCTTTCCTAGGAAACCACTAAACCAGAAGAGTTTGGGTTAGTTTGCTTTTTTAAAAACAAACGAAACCCAAGCTCAGCCATTCATTAAAGTAAATTAGCCCTAGGTTAGGTCAGCTTCAGTTGCAGGAAGGATGTTCCTCCATTTATTAAAACCTGTTTAAAAGATTAAATTTATTTTCTTAAAGATTAATAGCTATTAATAGCTATTATTCATTACTGCTCCAGTAATGAACTCTGCAACATGATACAAACCACCATGTAACCTGGACTATGTCATTATTGCAACGTGAGTGTAGAAATGACATTTAAAAGGAGGTATTTAGAGCATTTTAAACCTGATCTTTTCTACAACCTATTCACAAGATGGACAATATCAGTCTCACAGAATCACAGAATGTTAGGGGCTGGAAGGGGCCTCGAAAGATCATCTAGTCCAACCCCCCTGCCAGAGCAGGGTCACCTAGAGCAGGTCACGCAGGAACATGTCCAGGTGGGTTTTGAAAGTCTCCAGAGCAGGAGACTCCACACCCTCCCTGGGCAGCCTGGTCCAGTGCTCCAGCACCCAATGAAAAAATTTCACCTTACGTTTCCATGAAACCTCCTACGTTCCAGCTTGCACCCAATGCCCCTTGTCCTGCTATCTCTCCAGCTCCTGGCTCAGGTCATTAGAGCCGGTTATGCAGACAGCCTGTACCATGGGCCCCATGAACCTCTGGAGTGGATGGCACTGCACTGCACAGTGGGAAGGGGTGTTCCACCGTCTCCCCAGGAACCCTCCAGCTTAGCTCCAGCCTGCAGACTCCTCTGTTGCCAAGGATGAAGAGCAGCTCCTGCACACCTGCCCGCAGCAGGTACCAGGCAGTGGGACAGCACAACTCAACCACACTGCTTGTGACCACGGCTGCAGCAGAGAGTGCCTCCTTCCAGGAGGTATGACACTTTTAGATCTTGCAGTCAATGATGGAGAATGCCAGCCACGCTGCAGCCTTTGTGCCCATGACGTACCATCAACGACGAGAGCCCCTTTTAGCAGCCCCTGACTGTGCCACGACACGAGTCTGTCTCGCTCCGCGGTGCACGGGTACTGATGCTCAAAGAAATGCACACCCAGACAAGGCAGCTCGCAAGAGGGGGGCCGAGAATGGGGTGGTCTCATGGGACCAACTGGGACGATTTAAGTGCCAGGGACAGAGCAGTCCCCTGGGTCCGAGGAGGTGGATTTTAACCTCAGGAACTCAAGCGTGCTTCTAACAAGTAGCACATTTGCTGCCCTGAAGTGCTTTGAATTGATTCTATATAAAATGAATCTAACGAAAAGTGTTTAAAACCCCCAAACCATTGCCAGCTTTCTATGAATTTGAGGCCTTTGCAAGAAATGAGGCCATCAGTCTACCCTGCCCTGGCTGCACGACCGCGTTTCCCCCAGCTGCCGCTCTCGGAGCGATGGGTTGAAGCTGCCCAGTTCCCCTAGGGTGACACTGCACCAGCAGGACCTCGTGTGACGCACGTAAGGGGCCAGAGGTGAAGGAGCGTGACACAGGCTTCAAAGTCAAAACCCTGCAGAACGAGGTGACCGCAGGGCCATCTGGGGAGCTTCTGTCCCTGCTTGTGGCTACCAGCGTGCAAGCGATAGGCACCCAGTAGCTCAGGGTGGGTGAGCCACGGGCACCAGGACAGATTTATGTGCCCAGTAAGGAGGCACTGTTAAGAAATTCCAGGATCTGGCAGCAAGGGGGAAAAAATTTACAGAGGGCTGTTCTGGATACTGGCAGCTTCTGTTCTATTTTGGGATCCTGTCCTCACATACACTCTTCTGAACTCTGACACTGGGAAACACCAGAAACACTTCTCTCATTTTTTCCAGCAGGTAATCTCATTAATGATGTTATCTATTTAACTCTAAATTTTCTAGCTAGCAACATAGTTCCTCCCACACAAATAACTAAGCAAAGTGTCTCTTCTCTCCACTCAGAAGAGAAGCAGGAGGGAGTTATCTTTCTGTGAAGCCTCTCATCTCTACCCACAGTGTCAGCTTTTCCATTTTCTCTGCCTTGTCTCCTCTTCCAAACCTTTACTGTGTGGCCTCTTAATGCTCAGTTAAGCGAGGACAGCCAGGACAGCCCTCCCACCATCTGTTCCTCCATGCTTTGCCTGAAGAACAATGGCATGGAGCAGAACATCACTTCCCAGCTCTGCTGGGGTGTCATTTCCCCCTTGCAAGCAGCAGCAGCAGGAGGTGTGATGTGCCCACATGAAGTTGCTATGAAGCCTCTCTCCTCCTCCTCAGCAAGGTTTGATCAGCATAACCACCCCAATGAGTGGAGACAACAGCATCATTCCCTGCAAAAACACCCTGAGC
Source organism: Actenoides lindsayi (assembly GCA_025331215.1). Taxonomy (NCBI): domain Eukaryota; kingdom Metazoa; phylum Chordata; class Aves; order Coraciiformes; family Alcedinidae; genus Actenoides; species Actenoides lindsayi. The sequence goes on from WTSP01012050.1 coordinate 25,778, forward strand.
CCTGCAAACCTTCCCGCAAAGGTGGGCAACGTCACTCACCTCTGGAGTTTGGAAGGTGATTAGCTCTTCCACACCGGTGGTTGGAGAAAGAGTGTGGTGCAAATAATTCCCTGGCTGAGGAGCCTGAGCCTGAATTGCAGTGGAGCTGGTCTGTGAAGGTAGCTGGGGCACAGGCTGCCTTCTCTGATGCTCTCCTGCTACTGTGCTCCACTGGGCAGCAGAGTAAGGCAATGGCTGCAGGAAGCCTGCGATGCCCAAGGAGCAGTGTCTTTGTGCTGGACCTTGCTGAGTAGTTGTCCCCTCTTTGGGCCCAAACAGTCCCCACGTCCCTGCAGTGTTCAGTTCTTTCCCAGTCTGAGAACCAGAAAACTATTCCCACGATGGTCCAGAAACCAGACAGCGAAATCAAAACCTCCAGTGGAGTTTTGGCCCACCTGTAACAGGCCGAACACTTTGAAGGAGGCCATCACAAAAACCTTCCCTTCACTCTTCAAAAACCCTCACACTTACATGGCAGCCCGGGGTCTTAGCCACTTCCCCAGGGCAGGGGAGTGGATCTGGAGTGGGGTTTGTCACCCAGGAGCACCCCGCACACACAAGGGTGGCACAAAGGGACCGAGAGCGGGTACAAAAGGTGTTCCCTTCTCCAGAGTTGCTAGCGCCTTGTTGGAGTCCCCAGCAGGCACACTGGGAATAGGAGTTTGCTGTAACAATAATCACAGAACTCTAGAATCATTCTGCTTGGAAAAGATCTCTAAGATCGTCGAGTCTGACCACCAACTCAATGTTACCAAGACCACTAAACCATGTCCTGAAGTGCCACATCTACACGTTTTTTGAACACCCAATGGTAAGAAAAGCTTTCTGGTTTTGTAAAACCACAAAGCCATTTCCAGGGCTGTGTTCCCTACTTTATGTGGAAAAGACACTTTTACAAACCAGGATAATATACAAAGATGATGAATGGACTGGAACATCTCTCTGATGAGGAAAGACTGAGAGCCCTGGGGCTGTTTAGCCTGGAGAAGTGAAGACTGAGAGGGGATCTGATGAATGTTTACAAATATCTGCAGGGTGGGGGTCAAGTAGAAGGGACCAGACTCTTTTCAGTTCTGCCCTGAGATAGAACGAGAGGTAATGGTCACAAGGTGAAACACAGAAAGTTCCACCTCAACATGAGGAAAAACTTTTTCACTGTGAGAGTGCCAGAGCCTGGACCAGGCTGCCCAGAGAGGTTGTGGAGTCTCCTGCTCTGGAGCCTTTCAAGACCCACCTGGATCTGTTCCTGTGTGGCCTGCCCTGGGTGACCCTGCTCTGGCAGGGGGTTGGACTCTATGACCTCCAGAGGTCCCTTCCAACCCCTACCATTCTATGACTGTAATTCTATGATATAATTTTTAACTCTGCTGTAGGTTGACAGACTTCAGCCCTTGCCTTTTGAGATGTTAGAAAGAGACATTTAAACTGTTAGAGAGCATTATTTTGTATTTAGCCAACACCAGCAGTTACAGATACCTCTGCCACATCCAAGACGTGGGGCAGACACGCAAGTCTTTGCAGATGCACCTGGAGAAGCAGAAGGCAGGGAGGCAGAAGTCCTCCCACACCATCCTGAACCCACACAGGCTCTGCCTTACAGGGCATGGAAGCAGCAGAGCCACAGCAGCTTCCAGCCTTGCACAGCCATATCTTCTTCATATCAGTTTTTCTCCATACTGTAAAATCAGCTCCAAGGCCAAGTGCCACCTTCCTTAGCACCCCTGCACACTCTCTTCCCCTACTGCAAAACCTTTTCCCTTTCATTCTTTTTAAGTATCTTTCCACACTTTATTGCTGTCCAGTTTACTTCACCCGGAACACACCATAAAGAATCCTCCTTATTACCTTTAAGCCTATGTTCTCTCCTTCCTTCTCTAGAAGGGATGGTTCCACCTGGAGACCTTCACTGCAGCTGGGACTTGCTGTCCTAGGTCTGCTTTACAGCGCTCATGTAAATGGGAATGGATTAAAACTAGAGATAGGTTGATTCAGGTTAGACAGTAGGAAGAATTTCTTCCCCATGAGGGTGGTGAG
>WTSP01012051.1:0-11247 GCA_025331215.1 Actenoides lindsayi
TTTTTCTACACTTTCCTAAAATCTACATTCCTCACAAACTTATATAATATTATTTTTTTTTCTTAAAAAAAGACAAAAGTAGGAGGTACCAGGAGCTGGGGTTGCAAAGGGGCCCCAGGCAGACTCACGTGGGGCAGGGGGAAACACAGGGGCTGCGGGCAGGGAGCCAGGGCACCGGCTGCTCTGGCAGAGCCGTGGGTCCTCCACGGCTCCCTCCACTCCCCCAGCCCCCCACCACGCACTTTCTATGTACAGAGTCCCCCGGTAGCCCTGCTATGCTCTCACCCCTGGGGAGCAAGGGAAAGGGGAGGGTGCAGGACAGCGGGGAAACGCGACAGGGCCCTATGCTCAACACTATCCTAGCGCAGCAGGATCTGACCCTGGCTAGAGGAGGCTCCGTGGCAGAGCTGGCAGCATGGGGGAGGCTTTCGACCACCAGCTCCCCTTCCCCAGCCCCAAGCTGGGCTGGGGATGTGCAACCCTGCTGCGGGTGGCTGCCCAGCAAACCCCAGCCATAGGACCCAGGGAGGAGGAGGAGGAGGAGGAGGAAGGCCTCTGGGCTGTGCCAGACCCCAACACACTGCATTTGCAGATGCCACCAGCTTCCCAGTCGTGCCAGCCACAGCTGACACCTCCAACCTAATTCCCCCCACTCAGCAGGCAGGGGCTGGGCACATCGGGGCAGGGACGAGAAGCTCTCCGGGGAAGCAGGGAGGAGAGGGAGAAGGGGGATATAACGAAGCTACGGCCCCGGAAACCCCCCCCCTGCCCCGGGGTCCGGCAGGGAGGCGGGCATGAGGGGAGCGGGGAGGCGGCGGGGGGAGAGGGCTGGGGGCTGCCCGCTCGGCGCCTGCCCCGGGCCGCGCACCCCGCGGTGGGCCGGGCGGCGCCGATCCGCCCCCGGTACCTCGCCGCTTCCCAGTCACTCCGTTGCAAATGTACAGGTAGATCGGTTGGGACTGAGTCCACGGGGCGGCGGGGGGGCCGTTACTGCGACGCCTGCGACGTGGGGTTCTCTGACTTGCTCTCCTGGCTGGAGGGCGGTTTGCTGTTCCAGGGGCTGTTGGCCCCCAGCGCCGGCGAGTTGTTGAAGCTGTCCTCGTCGTCGATGCCGTTGGCGGCGTCAAACTGCGTGTTCTCCAGCCGGGTGATGAGCCGCTCGTCCTCGTCCCCGAACTCCCCCCCCATCAGCGTGGGCTCGCCTACCACCATCACATCCTGAAAGGGAAGACGGTCCCGAAACATAATCGAGGTGGGGGGAGCCCGGGCCGCCAGACCTGCCCCAACAGCTCAGCCTCTTTCCCAGCCACAGGGCCGCCTCCTCATCCCCGGTCGGGAGACCTGAGGCTTGGGCACTGTGCGGAGCAGCACATCCTCACCCCCTTGCAGGGGAGCAAAGCAGCTTAGAAAAGGCAGGTGGGACACCCTCTCCATCTCCCCATCACCCGGAAAGAACCAGGGGGGCTCAGACAGGCAGTTGCCAGGGGTCTCCCCCTAGCCGCTCCCAGGGGCCAGGAACCCTCCCCTCCACCCTAGGGGAGGAAGAGAGAATGGAAACGGGATGCTTACAGGTACCTGACTGGACAGGGCAAAGGTGCTGGCTGGGCTTTTCTTCTTGCTGTTGCTGTTGTTGGTGTTTCCCCCACCAGAGCTCATGGTGCTGCCCCCTGACATCTTCCTTTTCCGGCGCTTGCTGGGCTGCTGCCGTGCTGGCTCCGCTGGCAGAGGGAGACACAGTCAGGCCCAACCAGGAGGTTGGGTGCCACCCAGCTCCTTCTCTGCAAGGATCACTCCCCCCCAGGGGCAGCATCACCACCCCCCTCACAGGAGGGGACAGGAGAGGGTGCAGGGAAGATTTCTGTCCCTGCTCTGCTTTCCATGAGCAGCTGGCAGCCTGGCCAGGCAAGGAGCACCGGCTGCCTGCAGCCCTACTCTGCCCCACCGGGCAGGCAGGTCAGCAGAGAAGGAAGCCGGCTGCCTGACTTGCCATCCCCAGTCTCACAAGACAAGGCCAGGGACTGGCTCTGGGGCTGGGAGAAGCCTGTGCCGAGGGCAGGGCCTGAGCAGGCAGCCCCAGAGACCCACGGGCAGCACAGCGGGCAGCATGAGACTCACCGGGCGGAGCGACCATCCGCTGCCACTTCTGGAAGAGGCAAGTCTTGAGGCAGTCCCGGGGACTGAGGCTGTAGGTCTTGTGCCGTGACATGAGCTCCTGCATTGGTTCTAGGATTACACAGAGCTGCGGGGAGCAGAAAGACATAGGGTTAGATCACGATGCTACAGGCCCCAGCAAAAGCCCCTCTATCAGGCAGCCGCCTGCGCTGCATCGAGCCAAGCTGTGCCGGGAGTCTGTGGGCTCTGGCAGACACACTGCCCCATGGCTCTTTGCAGACCTTCTGCAACAACAACACACTCCAGGGCAGCCAGGCATCGGGCAGCTCAGAGCAAAAGACATGGGCACCTGAGGTCCGCCCCCAAGGGTCAAAGCTGCGTCCCCCTCTTCTCCCTGTACACTTACTCGGAGGTAGTTGAGCGTGGAGTTTGAGAGCCCACAGCGGGTGATGTTCTTGGATAACTGGTCCAGCATCTGGGGGTCCTGTGCCTAGGAGCGAGAGGGACAGAAGACTCAGCTGTATCCAGGCTGGGGACGGCACTCCCGTGCCCCGACCTACAATGGGGTGACAGGGTTGAGGTCCCACCAGCCTGAGCAGCAGGGAGAGGAGCTCAGCAGCCCTGTGTCACTCATGCCACAGGGGAGCTCCCAGACTGGTACTCACATGCATGGCAAGGATGCTGCGTGGGATGAGCTCTCGATGCTGGCGGATGCTGAAATGCCACGTCTTTATCCTCATCATGTCGTCGAACATGAACTCGAGGTAAAGCCGCCCCTCCACACACACCTGGGTAGGGCACAGGGTCAGGCACAGGCTGCTCCCACTTTCCCTGGCCCAGATCCCCTGGGAACCTGCTGTTGTACACTGGGACACCCTCCCGCTGGCTTGCCCCTGCCTGCCACGAGACTCGGCACAAGGAAAACCCAAAACGGACAAGGGATCCCTGTAAAAAGGGGATGCTGTGGGGCTGGCTGAGGAATTACATGGGATTAGTGTGGCACTCAGCAAGTCACAGATATCAGTGTCCCTTGCCCCATGGGACTGCAGCCACTGTGAGGGCACGTCAGACCAAGGCATGAGGGACAGAAGAAGCTGCAGGTGCCACTGGTACCTGGGTGAACATGGGCTTGCCATGCTGGGTGACCATAGTGCACTGGTCACAGTCCAACGAGACAAAGTTGTTGTGGAAGGACTCCTTGGGGTGCTTGAGCACGTAGTAGAGCTCTGTAGCCCCCCCTTCAAAGATGCTGCGGAAGTAACGGGGAATCAGAGTCCGGCCAATCGCTGGAGCGGGAGAAGGAGAAAGATAATGTCAGTAAACCTGGTTCACCCAGGCGTGCCTTGGGGCTGCACAGGGACGGGGTGTCCTGGTCCCTGCTGGCTGGAGGCAGCGGAGCTCTGACACCCTGTCCATGTCCCCCAGCAGAGCACAATGGCCACATCTCCTGTCAGGGGGCCAATGCCCTGGGGAAGGAAGGATCAAGCTGCTACTCACTGTATCTCTTTGGTCCATCCTCCAAGCAGAAAGTGATTGTTAACATGGCGTCATCTTCAAAGAACTCTGTGGTAAAGGCATCCCACCACAGATTGTCACATTCCTGAGGACAGTGGAGAGATGCCAGGTTACAGGGAAGGGAGACAGACAAACAGCTGTTGGCTGCCAGGCACAGCAGCCACGCGCTCAGCCCGCAGAGGGATGTGCTCCTGGCTGAGCCCTCAGAGACAGGGATGACGAGCCCTGTCCTGTGGCCAAGCACGGGATGAGGTGCTCGGAGATGTGCACAGTGCGGCAGGACCCTGCTGCCAAGGAGATTCCTCCTGGAGTCAAGACAGCTCATGAGGGTAGGCAGTGCAAAAGACCCCATCCCCAAAACACACACCTGGGATCATCCCCGCCACCCCCCTTTCCCTCAGCTCCCCACCTCTGTCCAGTTCTGCAGCCGCTTGTTGAGCTCAAATATCCTGTAGTCAGTCTGGTTCCCGTACGGCGTATGCCTCCTGCCCAGGGAGCAGAGCAAGAAGTCAGAGGGGGAAGCAGACACAGGGTGGGGAAGGGTCCTGAGCCTGTGGTGGGGGGACACAGCCCCTCCAGGGCTGGGCAGGGTCAGAGACACCCCCCAAACCCCAGCCAGCAGGGTGCTGGCCCTGCCAAGGCATCCCTGCCTCAGGCTGAGATCTCCTCTCAGAGGGGTCCTTGCCAGCGCCCCATGCTTACCCAATCCCAGGCTCCAGGTACGTCGGTGGGTACATGGGAGTAGGTCTGCGGGGGGAAAGCAACACAGACAGGTCAGTGCTAGTGGGCATCTCCCTCCCCACTCGCTGCAGCTCCCCCTTCCCTGCCTCCAGCAGCAGGCGGTCTGGCTTGCTGGAGGAGAGACCCCATGCATGGCATGGGCTGCACCTTGGCTGCCAACATCTGACAGTGCCTTGGAGTGACCTGCAACCCTTAAACTGGGCTCTGCGACACAAACAGCTGCTCCGCCGCACCCAGGACCTGGCCCACAGCTCTCCAGAAACATGCTCGGTTTGTCTGCAGCTGGGGTTGGTGCTAGGCAGGACGGAAGCTGGAGAACAGGCGGTTGTGGCAAGAGCTGGGAGCGCTCCCTGTCCTGGGTCATCCCAGGGACTTGGCCCGGCAGAGCTTGGGAACCTAAGGGCTCCCTTCATCCCAATTATCACCCCTTCTTCACCCAGTCCTACCCATGCCTGCTCTGGTCCCCTCTCCCTTCGCACTAACTCAACTCCGCACACCACAGTCTTTGTATGCTGCTGGGAAGCCCAACAGAGAGACTGTGGGGTGCAGACTGCAGAGAAGACCCAGCCTCACAGGTCCCTCCCTGAGCCCCAGCTCACCCCACATCTCGATCCAGCATGGTGCCCGGGTGGAAAGGGGGGAAGGCGTTGCCGTTCGGGGGCTCCTTTGGCGAGTACAGCTTGAATGACTTAGAGGAACAGCCTGGAGAGAGAGAGAGAGCACATAGGTCAGCTGGGGGCACCCCACACAGAAAGACACCCCACTGAGAGGAGGAGAAGGAAGTATGCAGGACCAGCCAAGCCCCATCCCTCCTCTGCTGCCCCCTGATGCCAGCCCAGCCCCCCCAGCCCACACACAGCTCCAGGCCTCCCCTGTACAGCATGGGACCTACAGGGTCAGGGCTGAGCTCTCAGGATCAGCAGCCAGAGAAGCTCAGCCTCATCCCAGGGATTTCCCACTAGTGCTCAGAGTTTGTCAGTTCTCAGCTGGCCAGGCTCTGGGGATGGTGACCAAGGGGGAGAGTCCAGCTGATGAGTGGGGTGGGGCTGGCTGGACCCTATATTCCCCCATAGCCCTCCCTCCCTCCTGCACCATTCCTAATCCCACCGACCTGACCTGGGAATCACACGGGATCTTTTCGCTGACCTTTCTATCGTCATGGTGACGGGTGAATAATCGCCCTGAGGGATGGATGGCGGGTCCCCAGGCAGCCACCATCTGCCACTCGGGCAGGCCAGTGGCCACCCGGCTCCATGCAGATAGAGAGCTCCCCCCACACCAGCCACCGGCCCTGATCAAGCCACCCCAGCGCTTCACCGCCCCCTGCGGCACTGGGGCAAAGAACCCACAGCCCACGGAGGGCCATGGGGTGCAACGGGGTGTGCAATGGGGTGTGCAACATGTGCAAGCCAGCACCCATCCCTGAAAGAAACCTCCCCAGGATCCAGCCACACCAGCATGGCCAGCCCCATCTGAGCAGGGGCAGCTCAGGGCTCTCGTGTTCACCGGTCCCCTCAAGCTGCTGGGGCAGGATCTCAGAAGCAGCGGCTGCCAGCCTCCCTTCCCCGAGCCCCATGGGAGCCCCGGCACGCCCCGCTGCCGGCAGGACCCGGCACGCTGGCCCGGGCGCTGCCGAGGCACGCGGCTCTTCCCCGGCGGCAGACAGCCGGGCAGACGGGCTGACCTGGATGGGGTGCAGCGGCGGGCAGGCTGCCAGGCAGCTCTGGCTCCACCGGCTCAGCCGGCCCCGCCACACACGGGATGTCCCCTGGCAGGTGGGGGCCCCAAAGCCGACTGCAGCAAGTTGCCACACACAGCTGGGGCCAAGGTGGGATCCCCCTTGGTCTCCCACCTCTGTGCAGCCCTAGGCTGGGCACTTCCTGACCCCCATGAGCTGCCAGGATTACCACCTGGTGCTGGGAGCCCAGAGGCGGAGGGAAGTGTCCGGGAGGTGCCGGGTACAGCTGTAAGGCCAGGCTGTGGGGAAGGGTGCAGGGACACGACTGGAGCAGCCACCCGGCTGCAACGGACACAAGAAGGGAGCAAAAAGCATCAGGGTTAAGGAAAGCAGTGCCACCAGCACTGGGACCCAAGATGTCCAGCTTGTTGCAACCTGTTAGCCAACACAGGAGTCCAAACGATCAGCCCCACTATCAGCTCTGCTGAGCTGCTTGGGACCCTGAGCCCGCAGTCACAGGGATCACACACATGGATGAGCAAGCAAGGGCTGCTCAAAAATAGTGTTAAATCCAACCTGCAAGAGGGGAAATCTGTGTTTCACTCCTTGATTCTTCTCCTCTTGAGGCCCTGGTGCCTTTTCACTGTGTTTCCCCATGACAGCCAAACCCAGCCTCTTCCCAGCACCCACCCGCCCCAGCCCCACGGGGCTGGAGCCAGCCCGGCTGCTCCGCTGGGCGCTCGCAGCTCCCGCGGCTCACTCCTGCCCGCCTGCAGCGAGGATAAGTGGGGCACGGCACAATTTCTCATGTGACTGGTAACAATGTCAGCCCCTTGCTCTTACCTAATGTTTTCAAAGATAAAAATTTTTTAATAGGGAGGTCGCTGCTGGTGCAAGGGAATTTTTGCTTTCTGCTTTAATCCCTGACAACTTGTGCCTAATAGAAATTATAATTTATCAGGAATTGCACTAGACGCACAGCATTTCCATTTCCTCCGTGTTGCTGTTAAACAACACGACGTCGAAGTGTGCTCCACGCATAGGAAACTTCCCAAAAGCGCGTGTGTTCTGTTGAAAACAAACTAATTCATTAGGCAGAGACAGCAGTGGCTGGAGACAGGGAGCTGAACTGCTTGTTTCTCATCACCATGTCCTCGAGGGGCAGAAAAAAAATCTGACCCAGCAGGTCTCATCTTCTGATGCTTCATTTTATCCAATGAAAGATGGGATAAAAAAGCACTAAAGGTTTCTTGATGTCCTTGGTCCCTATCTTGCTTCTCAGGTGAAGGAAGGTCTCCTGGGGTGGTGAGACCAGGGGGACATATCCGTTCTGCTTCTTGTGTTCTTCCCTAACACCCTGCTCCTGGAGGTGGGACAGCAGACATGAAGGACCATTGCTCCGACCCAAGCATCCATTTCCACCCAGGGCCTTCCCAAGCAGGTTAATACGGACATGACTTGCTTTCAGGGCATCACTGAGTGACCTATCTCAGGGTCTAGGAGTGGAGAGGAGCCTGTTGTACAACCTCAGCAACACCAGCATCCCAACCAAGTATTATTTTTAATGCAGCATAAGAGATGTTATTGGATTCAGTGGTTTTAAATAACGCTAACTATAGCCTTCAGATTTGATACGGACTGTCCAAATCCTGCGTTCACCGTAGACACACTGCAGGCATTGCATGGAATAACAGAAATACCTCACACCAGCAGCAGTATCAACAATAACTTTCACCCACACACGGGTCACACCGCCCAGTCCAGGAGATCCCTCCATCGCTGCCTCTCCCCTTCACACTGCCCCAGTGCCCTGCAAGTCCCATCCCACGTGGCACAGTGACTCAGACCCACAGAACGCAGCCTTTCCTGAGCCGAGCCCAGTGCCTGACCCCAGATGATGCCTCCCCATGTCCCTCCTCTGCCGCCTGCTTTGAACACAGAGGATCCAGGCAGGCTTGGTGCAAGCAGGGGTGCTGCTTGGTGGCTAAGCACACAATGCCCCTGCAGACCCCAAGCCGACGGCAGAGGCTTCCCGTGGCTGTCCCCGGGTGCTCGCCCAGCACTGCAAAAAACACGTGCACAGTTAGAAAAAATCAGGCTGACGCTGCAGCTGGCAAGCTACCAGCCCAGGCAGGTCTGGGCAAACTTCATGGTGCCCATGGCCAGGTGGGTGGCCCGATGGCTCCTCCTCAGCAGGGAGATGTGGGAGAAGGGAACCCCGTGGAGGGATTCCCCAGCTCAGCATCCTCTTCCAAGGTCAGGTCCCCAGCCAGGGGCAGGACAGAGCTGGCCAGTACCGCATGGAGCTGCCAGGAGAGCTCAGGCAATGAAGCAGCTCCAGGCAGGCGGGTGCTCAGGGAAGGTGGGTGCTCTGCCAGTGACTCACACAACCCAGTGCTGCCCAACCCTCTGCCTGCCTTCTCTGCTTTCCCTGCCTGTGAGCTGCCAGCCCCGTGGCAAAAGCTGTTGTCGTGCACTGCCTGGCAGGTTGTCTGGAGCGGGGAACAGTTGAAACACAAAGCAAGCCCCCAGAGCTAGGGAACGTCAGGTTTCCCAAGAGCCAGCTGCACTAGGGGCACCACCAGCACAGCCAGGAGACAGCACGCACGGCGAGACGAGACCAGCACCAGCCGGGGAGCTGCCTGCCCAGACAGGGGACACACAGCAGAGCCTTCCCCCGTGTCTGGCAGGGAGAAAAGCCCCTGTCTGCACTCCCCTTGCTCTGTCCTGCCAGCAGGGATCACAGAGCTGCTGAGAACAAAGGCCGAGCAGCACCAGCATCTCGCTCCTACACCTGCAGCCACGGGCAGAAATTGGTGCTCAGCTGGGCAGCCAGCGCGTCGTGTGAGAGCAGCAGCCAGGCAGGGACTCCAGAGGATTAAAAAAAAACCAACAAAAACCAAAGGTAAAAATAAATGAAGAAACAGGGCTTGAAAGAGGCCGCAGGGTTACAGCTCAGCCAGGGAGCATCCTGTTCTCCCAGCGGCAGTGAAGAAGAAGAGGCCAAGCCTTCGCTCTCAGCTGCCGTGCTTCCCGGCATGCACCCTGCCTGCTGCTTCCTGGCTGCCTAACGAGGCTTTAAAGTGTAAATAGCGGCATTGTTTCGCAGGGCTGCCTCCGTGGGGTGTGGGAGCCTGATAGCAGCAGGATATCCATCTTCCCAGCCCAGCCCCGCTGGCAGAGCTGCCAGGAGGGTGCTATCCAGGAGGGTGCGATCCGGAGCCGGGTGCAGGGCAGCATCCCAAATAATTCACGTGGTTTTGCCCAGTGACGGTGCCTGATACGGGGGAAGCTGGCAGGGCTGGGAGGCAAACACAGAGTGTCTGGGACAGGCAGAAGCACACAGAGCAGTCTGTGGTCTGCCCCCACAAACTTGCCTTCACCTCTTCCTTCTCCCCTTCTTTGGAGTAGCTGGGCTGGAGTGAGGCCAGTTGCAAACGCTGATGTTGTTATTAAACTGACAGAAATCCAGGCAGCACACACTGAGGCATGGCCCAAGACGTACTCGGCAACAATCTCAACTTGCAGCAACCCCATTTGCCTTGAAAATGGAGAATTCACCCAGCTGAAGTTCCCAGGAGGCCAGGCTGTCCAGGGCTGAGGAGATGCTACCCCTGAAAGAGGCTGTAGGACAATGCCACGGACCCAGCAGCATCCAGAGACTGAACCCGGTCAGCCCGTCACCCAGCCCTGACCCACACAGCGGTGAAACCCCCAGCCCTGCTGCCTGCAGGGATTACCCTCTCACTTTTCTCAAGCCGCACATCCGAGCCAGCCATGGAGCTTATATGGACGATGAGCTGCCTCCCTGCCCACGCCACATGGCCACGCACCGTGTCCCCTGCACCTGAGGCAGTAGGGAGGGACTCATGTTCCAGCTCCGGGTCACATCCTGTGCGTCATGCAAAAGCTCCCCGCTGTAGCACACAAAGCACTCTGGACCAGCGAATGCTCCTCTCTATCGACCGCCTTCCAAACTCAGGGGAACAGCCAGAGAAGTAATAAATAGCTGCAGTTAATTATTACAAAGTGACAAACTTGATGCAAGCTGCAAGGTGGCACTCTCCGAAAAGCACCGGGTGAGGAGAGCCCAGGCTGGGGGGTGGATTTGTGGGTTAAGGCTCAGAGCGGTCCTGCAGCCTCAGCTCTGCTAGCGCCCAAGGTCTTCCCAGAAGGCAGCCTGTGGAGCTGGGTACCCAGCAGGGGCCCAGGGGAACCTCGCTGCCCTGCAGTAACCCCAGGGATGGCAGGAGTCTCTCTCCCTTTTCCTCTTTCGGCCCTCAGATGATTCAGACACGTGGATGGGGATTTCTCTGGGAGGGAAAACAGAAGAGCACGCCCTGCCAATTGCAAAACAGCCTGAAAATTGAATCACGTCCAAGGCTGCAAGCCCCAGATGCAATCCCACAGATAACCCAGTTTCAGCTCCACTACTATCAACTTACCACGAGGCAGTCATTTCCTGCGACTCTCGGGGAAATATCCCACTGTCCCTAATTACTCCTTTTGGCTCGCCATCTCAAAGATGATCCATAATCAAACACTACCAGTTTCAGCCTCAGGAACGCACCTCTCACATTTTCAGACACTTTCCCTCTTACCCAGACCCTTGCACCCTGGGGCCCCGTCACCCCATGGGGCTCCTGCGGCGACTGGGGTCCCGTCCCTCCCGCAGCACACACAGGGTCAGCACCAGCAAACGCACAGATGACGCGGTGTGGGAACCGTGGGGCTGGAAAATAAATTCTCGTCAGCATCCCGTGAAAAAAAACCTCCTGACAAACTAGGATTTTTCATCTTCAAAGGTTTTTTTAGGTTCTGTGGCAGCAAGGAACAATTCACAGCCATAGCCAACCGTGGCAACAGCCCTGCAGATGCTGCAGCCAGTGTCTCTGTTCCTGTTCCCAGCTCCTTGCCCACCACACACGTGGTGGAGCAAAACTACAGGGCTCTGCACAGCGTTGTGAGGCTGCTGCTCGGGGCAACCCTCCACAAGGACAGGATCCATCTGGGAGTGCCGGAGCAGAGAGCTGCAGGGCAGGGAAGCGGCAACGCGGGTCCAAGATCTGTCCCTCTGAGTGCAAAGGGGGATGCTAGCGTTGATCCTCCAGACCCGCAGGACTATACTTTGTGGTTTCCATATTAAAACATGCCAGCTTCCTGTTTGTATTTCTAAATTCATAAGGTATCTTGGTCAACCA
>WTSP01012053.1:0-24024 GCA_025331215.1 Actenoides lindsayi
ACGTTATGCTTGGAGTAAATCCGCGTGTTACTTTAGCCTTTCACCTCCGAACGTATGCATGTTGGGGAGGCGGGGGCGGCGGGCGGCCCGCTGCGCCTTACGTTCGTTAACGCCGCGGAGCGGGAAGATGGTGGGGACCCGCACCAGGTAGGACTTGCGGCCGCCCTGGAAGTGCTCGCTGCAGACGCGGTGGCCCGTAGTGGGCTGGAAGGTGCTGAAGCAGCCGCTGACGCCCGCCCTGGAGACGTTCTTCAGCCAGAGCCGCCGCAGCTCCTCGTCCTTGGGGAAGGTGTAGAAGTGCAGCGCCTTGTCGCGGTGCGAGTTGTTGTAGCAGCCCGGCACGCAGCAGGTGAAGCCCGGCATGGCGGGGCCGGGACCGGGTCGGGGGGGGACACCCCTGAGCCGCCCCGGCGGCGGGGAGAGCGGGCGCGGGGGACCCCCGCCGAACTACAGCTCCCACAAGGCCAACCGCGGCCTCTCGCCTCCCGCCGACGCCGCCCGCCGCCGCCGCACCGGAACTACGCGGACCACAATGCACCGCGGCGGCGGCGCCGCGCCGGAACTACCCGCCCCACACTGCGCTGCGCCCCCGCCCCCCGCCGACTACCGGTCCCGGCGGGCGCCGCCCCGCTCCCGTCGGGCGCCGCGCGGTGCTCTCGCGAGAGGCAGCAGGGGCGGGAAGCGCTCGGTCGCGACGCTATTGCGGCCGTTACGCCGCTATGGCCGACAGCCGCCGAGGGGCCAGGCGCAGCGGCCGCAACCTGCCGCGGGCCGCGGCCAAGGTGCCGGAGGGGGGCCCGGGGCTGTGCCGCCGGGGGACAGGGAGGGACGGACGGACGGACGGACGGAGGGGAGACTCGCCGTCCCGCGGGGTCACCCGGCGCTGCGCGCCCCTTCCCGCTCGGTGTGAGGCCCGCGGAGCAGGGACGCGAGGGGCCGAGGACGCGCCCTCGCCCTATTTCGCCTCTGAGCATGGAAAATGTTCCGAAACTCCTGAGTTTGATGCTCTCTGAACCACCTCGGTTACGTTTGTTGGGTTTGGGGTTTTTTTCCCCCTTTTTCGGTTGTTTTAGTTGAGGGCGGTGAGGGATGCAGGGCCCCGGGCAGTGCTTTCGGGGCCCTCAGGCTTTTGTCCGCGATGCGGGTGGTTCCTTGAGAGCCACCTCGGTGACGCACCGCTGTCAGTTGTCGTCCATCAAAAATGAAGTGCCAGCGTTGTCAAAAAGCAAACGTCACAGTTGCGTTTGGGGAGTTTGGAGGATGTTTCATGTTGGCTCAGACTTTTATTTGAAGATGGCTGGTGAATCCTTTTGATGCTCAGATTTGCCTTCAGTAATGAAAATACAGTTTCTGAATTGCACGTCTCTGATTCCTCTTTAGACCACAACTGGCTCAGGAAAGAAGGATTCTGGCAGAAGCACCTTGGTGAAGCAGAAGCCAACTGCACTCCCCAATTTTGACAATGACACGCCACGGCTTATGCTCAGGAGGATCATCCAGACCCGTGAGTAGCTTTTTTGTGGAGAACGGAAAACAGCAGGACAATATTTTGGTGGAGTTGAGAAGAGGAGGTGTTCTTTTGTAGCCTGTTATTCCCACCCTGATACGTGGAGCAGAAATTAAGGCCGTTTTATGACCTATTTATGTAAAAGAGCAATCGCTGTAGGAGCAGCTGTAGAGCTTTGTCTTGAAGGCCAGGCCTTGCGGTGATGAAATCATATTCTTGAAATCCTTTTTACTCTGTCTTCTTACCCTGGTGTGTCATCCTTTAGCTGTAGGGCTATAGTTCAATTAGGGGGGTGTGTGCCATTGCAAACCTCAGCTCTGCTGTGGTCTGTGGACCCCACCCTGTTGCCCTTTGCCACCATTGGCTTTGGCACTTTCTGTGCCAGCCTCCCTAGGAGGGGAACCCAAAGAGTTTTCACCAGTTCTTTATTTTAACCAGTTAATAAATGTAATTTATGGAAGGCAGCATCAATTTGGCATTCTGTCTGGATTCCGTTGTGAAAAAGAAATGTTTTGGTTTGTTGGCAGAACCACAAGTTACACCTCTGGCAGTTCGGATATCTACACGTGAAGAAACAGAAGAAGCTCGACCAGAACTCCCATCTAAGAGGGTTTCCAGCATGTAAGTAATTTTTTTTTTAATGCTTGCTTTTCTTTTTTTACTCTACCAGGTACAGGTGTGGTTCCTGTGGTGGGACTGGGGAGCAGGATTTCTCTAGTTCTGCCTCAGTGACCAGAATTGCATTTCTCAGGTGGGATTTTCAGAAATATCTCTCCAGCTTTGTCACATAGGAATCACTGGGTCTGGGGAACTGAGCAGTAAATGCTGCAGATCTTTAGCTTCTGTTAATATTTTAAGTTAAAAGGCCTGACCAGCTTGGACAGGCTGAAGTGCAATTCATTTGCTTCCAATTTGTTATGAAATACAGGAAGGTTGGGAGTGGTCATAGGGCTTCATTTGCTTTAGGTGGTTTTGTTTCAATACATGTGACCATTTTTGCTTACTGCAAAATAGACTGTTGTAAATAATGTGATTTTTTTTTTTTTAATTATTATTAATTTTTTTTGTCTTTCTATCTAAACTTTTTGCATTGTCCATAAGCAACCTAAAGCAGGTCATGTAAAATATTAAGCAAAATTCTATCTTTCTGATTTTTTTATCAGAGAAAGAAAAATCTGAATTTTCTGTAGGCGTGGCAGCTTGTTTATCTGTTTTTTTGTTTGGCTTTTTTTTTTTAATTCAAAAAGATGAGCAATATTATTTTAGTTCCTTCTTGATTTTGCTTGTTGTTCTTGAGCACCTTTGGATGTGCTTCTCATGAGCCTTTCTTAAACGAGAAGACAGTTGGATCTTTGCAGGGTTTCACATTCCATATGCTAGCTAGTTGTTGAACTTAAGTAGAGACTTTTTGTTTTAAATCCTTCCTTGCAACCTTATTTTAACTGATGTGAACTTTCTTGGATTTGGGGAGGCACTGTATTCCCTAATTTCAGTAGCATATTCTGGGATAGATGCAAAAAAGTGAGCAGAGCAGTCTCTCTTCCCACTGCTTTACGTTTGTTCCCCATTACAAACCAGTTAATTCTAATGCTTAGGCTTAAGTTACACTCATAATGAGAAATGAAACTTAGCTACATTTGAGTAATGTATTTTGTAAGACCCACAAAATGTAGTCACTTTGCCATTCTTGCCTTATTGGAGCCACGTTTGTTGCAGCAAAGGATATGGAATGGCCCATCTGCTGACTGTGGTCCCGTGGCTGCGGGAGGGATGCTCTGCTCTGGTTCTGCTGGGCATGACGTGGAGTGTGGGTGGCAGCTCACTGCCTGAATGTCATCTTCATGGGAGGGGATTCTTGGAATTCTCAGTAAAGGGAGAAAACATCTCAGAAACACACTTTCTGATTCTAATCACAGAATCATAGACCCTGTTGGACGTCCAAGCTTTTCCTCTAGTCTGACCTTTCTCAGCCCTGCAGTTTTGAGTATGCACTTGAGTTTTGATTCTCTTTGTGAGATTTACTTTGATTTAGCAGAAGGGAATGACTTGTTTCTGCATTTGCTGAGCTAATCACCCATTAGTTCCTCACTTTTGCTGCAGGATGGACAAATAATTTTAATTTGCTTTTCAGCAGCATCACAGGGGCTGTTCTAGGGTAGCGAAGCGATAATGTTGTCCTTTGTTAAAGGCTTGGTTTGTATTGGCAGGGGGGAAATGCAACTGTCAGACCTTCTTCCTGGGGAGACATCTATCACCTCATTCCGTATGTCTAAGAAGCGAAAGAAATTCAGCATTTCTGAATTTGAGAGAGCAGCAGACAAACGACTTCCACAGAACCAAGGTAAGGCTGCAGTTTAAAACTACCTTGTTGAGCACTGCATTTGTTGTCAGCTGATCCTTGTCTGCTGCAGTTTAGTTCTTAGTCACTTCTCAGCTGGGATGTTTTAGTATTTTTGGAAGCAAGACTTCAGTATCTTATACAAACGGGACATCAGAGAAGGTAAAAGCCCCTCCTATCAAATTTAAAATAAATCTTTTTGAGCCAAGTTACAGGCTCTGCCCTGACTGTATATAACTGACTTTTTTTCCAACTTGGTGCTCTTTGAGTGTGAAGTGTCTCCAAGGGAAGCAATCCCCCTCTTCCCCTCAATTACAGAAACCTGAAAATGCAGCAAGTTGCTGACTTCTCATTGCAATTATATCAAATAAGTTACAAAGTTCTTGTTTGAGGAAAAAAGGGTCTTTTAGTTTTAGAAAAAAAAATAAAATGTTTTCTATTGGAATAAGTCTTCCATTTAAATATAAATTTACAAATATGGTAAATATAACGTTTGGTTTAGCTGCAGTCTAAGAGAGGCAGATAAAACACCTCACCTTGGTTTACATACCTTCCAGATGTTTTAATGTTTGGGTTGCTGAAGGGTGGTTGTGACTGAGTCCTTAGCCAAGCATCTTCTTATGTGGTAAAATTAGTGAGGGCATGTGTCATAGTAAATTTTCTGTGAAATAACTGTTTTAATAACTGCTTATTAGGATTCTAATGCGTAGCTCTGAAATGCAGACGAGAAATTGTAAAGTGAACCTGTCGTTGAATTCTGTTCTCACCCAAATGTAACTTCTGTGGATCGTAGAAAACTGCCTCTAGAAAGAGGAAGATCCATTGGGGTATTCCTGTTGCCTGTTGTGTAGAGGGGAATTTCTCCACCTAATTTCTCAGCTAATGTGTCACCAACTTTTTCCAGCTCAGCTGATGTTGGACAGCACTGCTTTGGCTCGGTGAGTTTAAACTAAAACATCTTAATTTCTGGCTGTCCTAACTGCAGCTGCTCTGGTTCATCACCTCTAGTTGTGAAGCACAGTGTAGAAACCTGGGTTTGTGGAGAAGACTTGTGCTAGTAATAACACCATCATCTCCTGCTCTGGGGATAGTGTTTGAAGGTGTCACACCACATACCCTGTGGTTTTCAGGAACTGTGTCTCTGTGCTCTATGCCCAGGTTGCTCTGGTTTTTATTGCTACTACTGCTCCTCTTTTTACTTAGTAGGAACTTTTGTTCTCATGTTTCCAACAATAAATCAACACACAATATGCCTTAGAATATTATCTCTGCCCATTGACTCATCACATCAGTTATATCTATGAAGTCTTTAGTCCAACTTTCCTGGACTGTAAAAGGATTTTAGCAAGTCAAAGAACTTCTTTTCCCGTGTTGCCTGTGTGCTTTGTTAATGATCCCAATAATTTATTTCACCTTTCTTGCTCGGTCCTTGCCTGTGGTCCCATGCAAGATGATTGCTTCACATGGCCTGCATTCTCTCCTTCCTATCTTTGAGTCCTTTATGCTGTCAGAGAGGGACAGGAGAAAGCTGAGCATCTTCAGGATGCAGAATGTGTACCATGAGATGCATCTTTTCCCACACTTTGTGTGTCTCTGTCATAGCTCCCATCTCCAAAAAGCTACAGGGTGTTGGTATAACTGTGAATATTGATACTAAGCAGTTTCTTAGGCTTCTTCTGAAGTCCTCCCACCACCCCACTATCATCTAGAGGACATCTTTACTCTGAAACATTTGTTTTCCTTTTTTTTTAAATGTTATTGAAAATCTTCAGAATTCCTGAACCTCTTCTCAGATATACTGTTACAGCCCTCTCAAAGTAGGAGGCTGTAAAACAGTCTGTTTCCAGATCTGGTACATATCTTGATGTTAGGCGATATCATGAAATTAAGCTATTTGTTTAAAGTAGACTGGCCTGTAATCTTCAAGGGGACTGGGGGAAAATTCCTTCTAGCTAAGGGTTTTGTGAAATGCTTCCCTGTTAGTGGCACCACATCTGTAATCTGTGGGTAAAAGGGGAGTGTGTAAGTTTGGAAAATTATTTCTTCCCTCCTCTTACTTTTCACAGATCTCTTCGCATGTCTCTTGGTACCCTGATCCCACCAGACACGGTTGAAAAGAGAGGTTTGCTCCGGAGGCCAAAACATCGCAGAGCTATCGACATGGAAGCTTTTGAAGGTGGAGTGGAACAGAACATGCTGAAGAGAAAAGGTTTCTTTTGTGTTGTTACTTCTATTTTGGGAGGGAGGGCATTACACAAGGTGATTTTTAGAAGCAGTTACTGAAGTGTAGTTTGTATTTTACGATTTAAAGGCTGCTGGCACGTTCACAGAAATCCAGTGTAATGTGGGAGGCAAAATGAGAATAAAGCTCTGCATCTGTAGTTGCTTTGATTCTATGCACTTAAATACATGCTCCACCCAGTTTGTGGTGATTTATACCACAGGGATCGTGTTTACAACTGTGGGTACTGGGGATGTGGTTTGGTAGAGAAAATTAGGGACGCTGAAGTGTGGTGGTACAGCTTCAGTGTTTGGTGTGTGGAGAAAGAGAATAAAATCTGGTTGAACGACTTAAATTTTGAACTATGCAAGTTCTAGTAATCAATGCATGTCCCTGTGACCTTGAACAGTTTTTCACTTAAAACTTGTTTTAAAACTTTATCTAAACAGCACAGAATTATCCTGTGGACTCACAATCGATATCTGGGATTCAAACAGCCATGCTGACAAGTGATGCAGAAATCATGCTGAGCAACACGGAGCTCTTTGTTCAGCCTCAGCTGGATGAGCAGAGCCAAAATAAGCGTTCTGCTCTTGAACCACAGCTATCAAATTCAAAAACTCCAGTGCAGAGAAGCGAGATTTCTGATGCAGCTCAAGAGGAGGCAGGGGTGGTGGGCCGAGTATCCAGTGTGGGCACAAACAAGGAAAGGACCTCAAGAGATTCTTCCAAGGACTCAATCTTTGATGATGAGCATGTTGACAAAATGACTCGTCTATCTCCAAAAACACCTGCAGACCAGGGAGAAGATAAACAAGATCATTCCCAGCAGAGTAACCCAGCGGAACATTCTTTTTCAGAAGAGGTGGTGGTTGGCAGTGAGTACTATGGGTTAGGACTTGGGGCTTAGCAGGTGTTGTCTCAAATCACAGGATGACTCAGGTGGGAAGGGACCTCTGGAGGTCATCTCCTCCAACCCCCCTGCTTCAGCAGGGCCACCTAGAGCAGGTTGCCCAGGAACATGTCCAGCTGGCTTTTACATGTCTCCAAAGATGGAGACTGCAAACTGGGCAACCTGTGACAGTGCTCAGTCACTCTCACTGTGAGAAAGTGTTAATCATTATGTTCAGACAGAGCCTCCTGTGTTCCAGTCTGTGCCTGTTGCCTCTTCTGGCACTGGGCACTGCTGAAAACTACCTGGCTCTGTGTGCTTTATACCCTCCCTTCAGATGCTTCCATATATTTGTAAGATTCCCCCTGAGCCTTCTCTTCTTCAGGCTGAACAGTCCCAGCTCTTTCAGCCTTACCTCGGAGGAGAGATATTCTGGTCCCCTAACCATGTTACTGGCCTTTCACTGGACTGTTTCCAGTATTTACATCTCTCTCTTGTACTGGGGAGCCCATAAGTGGACACTAAGTTGGTCACAAATATGGTGAGGTGTAGAGATCATGTGTAGGAGCTCTAGACAGAGTTAGAAGGAGTCTCAGGAGGTTTCTAGTCTAGGCCTTTACCCAGAGGTCATTTATCTGTCACAACTAACTGCTTTTCCATCTCCATGGCCTTAAAAAATCCCTTGGACAGAGGTAGTCACTTCCATGGTCACTCCGTACCAATGCTTGGCAAGTCCTGTCACTTGCCAGTTTTCCACTGGTGTCTGGTGTCTCTTCTGCATTTATTTCCTGTAAATGCCTTGTCCTGGCTGCATAAACCAGGAGCCTGTTTTCTTCATGGTGCACTGACCAGGCTCCAGGTTTGGTTGTAACCTTCAAGTTTTTTGCTTGGTGACCCTGGGGTAGGATCTGCTGCGGTAAATAGCTTTGTGCAGTTCTTCAGTCAGAGCTCCCCGAGCGTTCCATCCAGTATGGACAGCTAATGTTTTTTTCATTTAAAGGTTTTATGATGCTTTCTCAAAAGGGCCACAGAAACAGTATTTACGGAATGGTTGGTGTTTTCAGTGCTGCTCAAGTCAGGAGAAGAGTTCTTGCCCTGGAAAGCTTAGAAATTAATGCCTGATGGACTGTTGAACCTCTGCTTCCGGAGAGTTGTCTGTGGCAAGCTGGGTGGGAAAAGTTGTTTTGAAAGGACAAAGAAACAAATGAACAGGAAAAGTTGCCCTGCAGAGTCTAATGGCAGGGACTTTTAGGACAGGTGGATAAGTAACGTGGAAAAAAGTGTGGAGGATGTGGAGTAGGGGGCTGGGTCAAATGGGAGGAAGAGGAGAGGGAATGAGAGCGTATGGTAAAGATGCTGGAGCCTGTGCAACATTCAAGTCAGAAGTTAATGGTTGCATAGTTCTGCTGGTTTACCAGAGGTAGCTGATGTCAGTGTTGCTCCTCAGCTGAATGGGAAAATAGTTGCAAGGACTTTTTTGTCTGGTTCATAAGATACACTGTGAACTTCGTCAACTGTTTCAGTCCGGGGAAGCCCATTTTCTGGTGTGTGTTCCTTGCTCTGCTTGGTTTTGGGTTTTTTTACTTAGCAGGAAAGCTAAGGGAAAGTATAAAAAAGATCTTGGGGACGCATTAATGCTCTCCATTTCTAGCTGTTAATAGATGGAGCAACTCTTTGTCATCCAGAAGTTCAAGTAAATATATCGGATCCCCAAGCGCTTTAAAGCCCAAGAGATTTTTCAGCACGGTTCTGAGAGAAGTCGTGTCCCATATAATCGAAGACCTAGATGTAAGCGATGCAGAAGAGGAGATGGCTAATGCAGTGAAAGGAGTGCAGCAGGAAGAGATGGCCAGAGAGGGTAAGAAGTACTTCCAGCATTGCAGGGGAATGCAGTACTGTCATCTCATTAAAACCCAGGGGTTTTTCAGGGGACTTGCAGAGTGCAATAAGACTTCATTGTTCAGTAGGTGCTGGAGGTAATTTAATTGAAGTCCTAACAGAGATGCTGTGAGCGTTTCCAGAGAAGCTTTCTAAAATTGGGCTGTGACTTGCTCATGGGCTTTCTTGTCAGTATTTGCTTTACTCACAGTGACTGCATCATGGAATAAAGGTTTGTATTTTTTTTGGTAGGTCCATAGTACTGCCCATCTCCCCATAGGAGAGCTGAGGGGCTCCCTCTCGGTGAGGAATACATCTGGCTACCCACTCTTTTTGTTTCTATACCATTTAATGATTTACTCTCTGAGTCATATTGGCCCTGTCTTTCTCTACTAACCAGCATCTTTTAAGAGCTTGAAGGTTGCCCTTCCTTGAGCAATAAAGATTGTCACTAGTAGGCTGGGCCTCCCTCTTCCTGGTAGAGAGCAAGTCATGCAGGTTACCTGCTTTCATAAGTATGTTTTCATTCTCTGAAATCCTTTTGCCTTAGAATAAGATGGTAAAAACTCTGCACAGATGTGGGTGGCAGGTGTTAGCCAGTCATTACATAAAGCTTTTAGGGAGGAGGGGGTGGACACAAATTCCTGTGTTTTGTTAAATTTTGCTTTCCAGACTCCAGGACGCTTTTTAAATCTTTCTGAATGTGTCTGGAAATGAGAGAAGTCTGTTGCCATGCAGGTTTAGTTTTCCCTAGGCTTAATTACACCTCAATTTTCATATGAATTACCTTATGGCAGTGCAGAAACTCAACAGTCTATAGCACCAATAGTTCTGTTATTAGAATTTTCAGCTGAATACTTGCATTGCCCATAAGTAATTGCTTGTACATACCAGATGTATCAGCAAAATTAGTTGCATCTCCTGTTTATCATAATGATTTTGTTTTAAGCAGTTCTTTTAGAGTAGTTCATGAAGGCAGCAGATGTTCTGCACCTCTAAATTTACAGTTGTGTAAGGTTGGCAACCTGGAAAATTTCTTAATTCTTTTGTCTGTTATATTTTTAATTGTGTGTGGCTGTGGAGTGTGAAGTTTAAATGGGATGTGACTCTGGAGACTGATAAAAGTCACCTCAGAATTGTTACAGTTCTGTGAACACCAGCTTATAGCTTGGGGGTGGTCAGAAAAGCAAATAAGCAAATAACACTTCAAAATTAGTATGAAAGGAAGAGATGACAAAATGTCTCTGTGCCACCATGGAGATGATTGTCGTGCTCACCTCTTGAATGCTGCCTGCAGTTCTAACCTCTCCACCTCTAAATAGATTGAACAGAACTAGAGAAGGTGCAGAGAAAACCATGTTTGCCATTAATGATCATCAAATATATGGAGCAGTTTCTGTACGTGGAGTGGCTAAAGATAAGGACTGCTCAGCCTGGAAAAAAAAAATACAATGGGAGTGAAATACAAGAAGTTTAAACAGAAAAGCCTTCAGCAGTGTGGAGGAGATGATTCAGCAAAGAAATTGGAACAAACAGCTCCCAAATCTGTCAGGGCAGAAACTAGAGAGGAGCAACTGTCACTGACAGCTGGCAGGTTATCCTGAGCTGCAGGAGGTATCGCTGCTGGCCACCGGTAAAGAAATCCGGTCAAAACTGAGACTTGAGTGTGTCAGTAACATCTGGGACTCTATTAAAGGGCTGTAATCCCAGCAGGGATCTGGCAGTGTGGGAGAGTCACTGCCTTAGGCAGCCTTAATGTAGAATTGAGCTTTTATCTTCTTTCCACAAAACTCATTAATATTTCACTGAACTTTATACAAGATTTTGCCCTGTGTTGGTCTAGGGAGCCCTGTGTTCTGGTTAGTGAGATCGCTATTACTGATTTTGGCACCACTTTTGGCCAGATTTTCTTGTCCCCTCACTGGGGCTTGGAGCTCCCAAGACCTTGACACTTGTACTTTTTAGTGTGAAACGTTCCAGTCACTGGAAAGGATGGAAAAAATCCACTTTTAGTGCTTCTGGTTCTGGACTCAGCCAAGATTTCTAAACCTTTCAGCAAGTGACAATACTATAAGAGTTCCCACTAAGATTTTTTTCTCCCAGTAATTACCTGTGTGTGTTTCTGAGTTACATGGTAACAGTCATTTTGTGTGTAGGGACAAGGAGTGTTTAAATACTCTTCAGTACTAGCTGAAGTTTTTAAATCTTCAAGTGCAAATGATGTCCATTATTTCCTTTCAGGCTGCCTGCTAGAGGCTTGTCCGGGATGGTTAAAACCCCTGCTAGGTGTTCTCCACTTTATAATGCAATATATCTTTTCCAAAATTGTCTATTCAGAAAACCTGAGGAAGCAGGGAGAAGAATCTGAGCACAAACACCATGAACTGTTAGATGTAACGGGGAAAAAATTTGTTTATCACCAAAAGTGAGGCTGGGCAGATTTGGAGGAGCTCTGCTTACCAAGGAGTAAAATTCCTTTGTTGGGACAGGAGGTGCACCCTAAGGAGGTGGCTGTAGAGCAAACACAGGAGAAGCTGTGCATTTCTCAGCTGTAAATTTTTGGAGGGGAGCTACATCTGCTTTCCTGTGTTTACAGGTTATAGTTATTGCTGAGTTTACTTATGAGTAAATATTAGCAGTTATTAAACTACGCTGGTGGTTGGGGCTTTTTTTGTAGGTAAGATTGATAATAGAGTTTCCTATTTTAGCTGCAGAGCATCAGACAAATGCTGAATATTCAGAAGATTTGGAGAAGAAAACACCCAAACCAGGAGAATTGCAGATAACTACAGCACGGGACACCAGAGTTGAAACAAAAATGGCTCCTTCAGAAGAAGAGGGAATAGCAGGAGGTGATGTTGAACACCAAGGCTCTCCCAAAGCTGGTGAGGACAACCCCTAATATACTGAAGACCACTCCTAATGCCAGAGGCCTTTAGCTGCATTATTGGCATCAGTGCTGGGAGAGAGACTTGGTATTCTGGAATCTGGGCTAAATGCTGGGAAAATACCAAACTAATTTTGGCATTTTAAGCTGAAAGACCACGTTCTGCTCAAATGGAAAACAAAATTTTATTGGCAGTACTGCTTAGAAATGTATAATTGTGGAAAGCTTAATTAAAATGTACTAGTGGGGAGTTCTAGAATCAAGCAAAGATTGATAAAACCTGGACGCCTTCTGAGTGTCTTGGCAAACTGGGATCTCCCAAGTTACTGGTCCTAAATTGTTAGGTCTTCTGTGGTCAACATGCTGCACTAAAGCTTTGGTGAGATTTCTTTTGAAATAAAAGTTCTTATTAAGGCAAATTCATTTAAAAGGAGCTCAGATAGAAATTTCACTCAAATCTTATGGGCTTCGCCACATTACCAAGTGCTATTTTTTTCTTGTGTGACCTTGACACACCTAGATGTAGCAGAGGGAAATGTTGAGGATTCATGAGTGCTTTAGCTTTTCCAGCTTAGTGTCTTGACACCCTAATTCTTGAATTACCTATGAATGCAATAAAACGTTGTCAGGAATGGGAAGTTTGGTTTAATTCTTATGAGTGCTCTGAAATTTTGGCTATGATACTTGTTTCAGTGATGTATTTTTCCTGCTTTGGAAATCTAGAACACCAGATTGCCAGAGGTGTTGAAGCTGGAAGTCTGGGCAGGCGTTCTCTTGCTTTTTCTTCCTCTGAAAAATCCGGGATGAAGCCATTAACAGAAGCTGTTGAACAAGCAGATGAACTAGGGGACCAGGGTATTGTAGAATTGGATGGTCTGGAAGAAGAACCTACTGAGGATGAAGCTGAAGACCCTGAGAATGAAGGTAAGAAAGCTGTTGCAGCAGTAACAGAAGGCAGTTGGAGAAATTTTCCCATTATCTCTCGCTGGATTGAGGGACAACATAGCTTAATAACATGGTAACTGTTTTGTCCATCAGATATAGTCCAGGGGAAGCTCTTGGCAACTCTTCCTAGGGCTATATTGTTACTGGTTAATCTGATGCTTCAGGGGCCTATTATCATCTTGCACTTTTGAGGTGAAGGTAATGAAAGTGCACAAAGAGACAAAACTGGGTGCAGAGTGGTTTTATGCAGTGCTATACAGGTATCCTTCATTTTATTCTTCCTTCCTTCCTGATTCCTAACTTCACATGGAATTTTCAATGTCTTGGCATCAAACCACTATTTCCACAGCCATTTATGTGACTCCAGACTTGAAACCTAATTTAGAACCCTGTATTTTGTATATGTAGTTGCAGATTTCCTTTCCAGTTAACTAAAAGAAGGCTTTCCAGAAAGCTGAGAGGAAGGGTCTCTTTCTAAACAGTGCTTCAGACACTGCATCAATCTGCTCTGCTGCCCAAGAGTGCTTATGCCTTGTGGAAGAACATCCACATCAGCCCGAGTTGTCTTTGAACAAAAACACATTTGAGAATGCCCAGAGTGTGTTTTAGTGGTGCCTTTTGGGACAGGTCTTAAAGTCTTTCAAAGTGCAATACACACCTGGAATAAAAAAAAATGAACTAATCACATCCTAAAAAAATCCCATTGCCCAGATTTGAGGCGTTGTGGGGAACTCAGCTGTAAAGAGAATGCACCTTTCACACTGCACACACAGGCACTGACAGAGGTGACACTGAACTGGTTCACTTTTGCCACAAGAAAAGGTGTAGGTGTTCTTAGGACATCTACAATAGCGTGTCAATGTGCTCATCTTCGACAGAGCTGTGTGAAGAGATGGCAAGATCTTGATGAACAGATTTCTGCTGATAGGGTGAAACAGAGCAGAGGTGAGGTACTGACTGTAGCCTGAGCTTTAGCTGGAGGGAATTTATGGAAGTCTATGAATATGGGAGATGCTCACGGATCCTCGTAATGTGATTTCACTGCTGTGCTCGTCCCCGTGTTCGGTCCCCTGCAAGGACTGAAAACAGAGCTCAGTTCCTTAAGTACCTTCTTTTTCTTTAGAGGCTTCCATGAAGACTCCCTCTTTTGTCCGTGCAGCAGCCTCCAGGCCACTGCTGTTGACCCCAGGTCCTGCAAAACCTGCTGCTCCCAAGTAAGTGTAAATCACCTCTTTATACTGGTACAGTTCTGTGATCACTATACCAGATTAGGGCCACAGGACATTTCATTTAGAAACACCAATGTCTCATACTTCAGTGTTTGCCCTGCTTCTGTGAAACAAATGTTCGTATATAATCCTTCACGAATGGGTAGAGTGAGGCGCAGAAGCAGTAACCAAGATGACTTATGTCATGACTGGCTTTTTTTGTCTCACTACTACATGTGCTGTATGTCTGGGGCTATTCTCTTCTACCTGGCCCCGAGGTTCTGCAAGAAGACTGTGCAGGAGGGCTGGGGAGAGAATCAGGTGATACATGAGCTGCCTTGGTGGGGTTTGCATGTGTTAGCCTGAGATTCCAGTTTTTTCCTGTTGTTTTCCATTTCTCTAAGTGAATCTGGGGATACCACTTCCCTTTTTCATGTTACTTTTTTTTTCCTTTCTAGAATGGAAAACAGCGGTAGCTTTCTTTGGGGCTGTCTTAAGGAAGGAAAAGAAAACCCAAATGAAAAAAAAACCAAACAGAAACCCCTCACCAAAAAACCCAACCAAACCAACCAAAACCCCCAACAAACAAAATGTTTTAATGGTGTAAAATGCAGAGCAGACTCCTGTCTGCAGGCACAGAGCTTGCCTGTGGATATCTCAAACTCCTGGAGGCTGAACACTGCAGGGCTGCAGTGAAAACTGCATTCACACCTTAGGGGGAACTGTGGTTTGGTGGCTGTTTGTTACTCTAATGTGATTATCTCGGTAAACGTGACCCTGGGTTGCTTCTCCCAAGGTCACGATGCCACGTGAGCTGGTTGCAAACTGTACATCATGGGCCTGAGGGTTTTTGAAGCCTTGGGAGAGAAAAAGAATTAAGAGCTTGAGGTAGTTCCTACCCCTTTAAATTCAGCCTAAGGTTTGCCCAAACTCAGCCTGGTGTTCTCTGCCTCTCCCCCGTGTTTGCTCATTCGGTGTGTGAATTTTCTGCTTCCCCCAAAGGTCTCCCCTGCAGCCACCACGGGCTAGGCCGGTTCCAAAGAGCTCGAGACCATCACGGAGGAAAACACGTGAACCTGAAGTAGCAACTAGTTTGATAAAGAAGATATTTAGCCATTATGTGAAAATGCCAGTGAGCAGAGATGCCTTCAAAGTTGTTGAAAAATGGTAAGCAGCGATAAACTGCCGCTCTTCCCTTTCTTTTTAGTCTCTGTTTTTCTTTCTTTTCTCTCCTGAAATAACAAACCTGTCAGGAGTGCTGTTGGCAAGCCAACAGCTGAGAGAGTCACAGGACGTGACAGAAAAACACGAACAGAAATGTGCTAGGTGCTTTTGGTCTCTCTGGGGGTATCTGTGACCAACGTGTCTGGGGTTTGCCCCAGCTGGGGCACGTTGCACCGCTCACAGTCTTCTCTAGTGAAGAGCACACTGATACCATTTGCACTCTCCATCTCGAGAGTGTTTCTTCTCCTGCCGGGCTGTGACCTGCACAGCAAGCAGCTCTAGTGCAGCTGTGCCCTGCCCCAGTTCACACGCTCCACAGCCTGCTTTCATTTTCCTCCTCAATCCTCCTTCAGCTCTCAGAGATACTTGAAGCAGCTGTGTGATGATCTGGAAGTGTACACCAACCATGCAGGGAGGAAGACAGTGGAGATGGCTGACCTGGAAGTCCTCATGAAGAGGTAAAGGGAGACTTATTATGAGTCTGTAGAGGGCTTTGGTGGTGTTTTGATAGCCCAGTAAGACTGTCGTTGCCTGGGTGTGCACTAGCAGTATTTCCACAGTGAGTAATGAGCTGTTTACTTCGGTTACATCCTTCTCCATGTGCCTTTAAATGGTAAAATTTATCCCATGGCAGGTGGACTGTGAATTAAAAAGCTTATACTTGAGTAGAGAACAATATCATAGAATCATAGAGTGGTTTGGGTTGGAAGGGACCCCAGAGATCGTCTAGTTCCAAACCCCCTGCCACGGGCAGGGACACCTCCCCCTGGACTAGGTTTCTCAAAGCCCCATCCAACATGGTCTTGAACACATCTAGGTTGGGGCATCCAGAACTTCCTTGGGTGTCTCACAACCCTCAGAGTGAAGAACGTCCTCCTAATTTCTTATTTGGATCTCCCCTTTTCCACTTTGAAGCCATCACCCCTTGTTCTATCACTACAATCCCTTGGAAAAAGTCCCTCCCCAGCTTTCTTGTAGGCCCACTCAGATACTGGAAGGCTACAATAAGGTCTCCCTGACTTTTGCTGTGAAACACGTTCCTCTGTGGGAAGCTGTTCTGCACAGGGTTCCCATGGGCTGCTTTCACCTGTGCCCAGGACACAGTGCCTCACTGGAGAAAGCTGCCAGCAAACGGAAGCCCACAGCTTCTGTCACAAGCAGCTGCAGCATCTCAGCTGTTATGTGCAAAAATGTCACCGCAAGAAAACTTGAAAAACTCTGATATTGAGTGGAAACACTTTTCACTAACTGTTTCTTCTCTGCTCTCCTCCCTTTGAACAAAGGCAAAGGCTAGTGACAGAGAAGGTGCCGATGCACGTGCTGATAGAGCGTTACTTTCCGCTGGAGTACAGGAAGCTCCTGATTCCGACTGCTGTGAGTGGAAATAAAGTGATCCCCTGCAAATGAGTGTGCCGTGGAGGGTGGGGAGATGATCAGCTCACAGAGCCCAGCTGAAGGTTGTTCCCTCTAACCCCTCCATGGGATGGTTTTCCACCGGTAACTACTGGGGCAATAATGGTCTGCGTTCTCCTGAACTGCTGCGGGTTGTGCCGTGGCTGCCACGCCAGCCTGCTGGGTCTCACCAACTGTTCTTACAAGGAGCTTGACTGTCCTGTATTTTTACGATTCCTTTGCGTACTTGTACGGTGCTGATAAAGAAAATATTATATACATTCTGTATGTAAACGGTGCTTTTGCCAGTGAGCTGACAGGTTACTGCATTGTGTGCTTCAAAATATTCCTAATAAACATTTAGCTCCTAACCTCCTAACTAGGTGTTTGCTCCAAGGAGAACGGTTGTGTCCTGCCTTCCAAAAGGCAGCAGATCCTTGTTACAGCTGCATAAAATTTCACAGGGAATTAGGATCAATAACTTGAAGACCATTTGAGAGATTACATTTTCTGGTGTGCATGCGGTAGGTAAACTGAGAGACTGACTCAGGTGGAGTTGACTGCATGTATTGGGTTTATGTGGGATGGTTTTGGCAGTGGGATGGGGGAAGGCTTCAGGAGTGGCCTTTGGTGCCCATGTTGGACAGAACCAGCTCCAGCCAGCTCCAAAATGGACCCACTGCTGGCCAAAGCTGAGCCCATCAGCCATGCTGGTGGCATCTCTGTAAGAAAGGGTAAAAACGTGTGGCAGATTTGGGAGGGGGGAATAAGGAGTAAAATGAAAGAACCAACACTGCAGCCACCAAGATCGGTGAAGAAGGAGGTACTGGAACCAAGACTCCCCTGCAGCCTGTGGAGATGATCATGGGGAACCAGGTTGTCCCACTGCAGTCCCTGGAGGACCATGGTGGAGCAGCTAGCTACTGCTGGAGAACCCCACAGCAGGGCAGGTGGAGATGCCCTGCAGGAGGCTGCAGTCTGTGGAGAGGAGCCCATGCAGGAGCAGGTTTGCTGGCAGGGACCTGTGGGGTCCCTGTGCTAGAGCAGTTCTCAATGGGCTGTATCCCACAGGAGGGACCCCATGTCAGAGGAGGAGAAGGTGTGAGGAAGGAGCAACAGAGACCAAGTATTATGGTTTGATGGAACCCCCTGTTCTACATCCCTCTCTGATGCTTGGTGGGGAGGAGATGGTTGAGCCTGGGAGTGGGAGAAAGATCTTTTTAGTTTTATTTTTGTTTCTCACTATCTATTCTACTCTAGTTTTAATTAGCAATAAATTAATCTTCCCCACGTCAAGTCTGTTTTGATTGTGCCAGTAATTGCTAAGCAATCTCCCAGTCTTTATCTCAAACATGAGTTTTTTCCATCTGATTTCTTTCCCTGTTCTGTTGAGGAGGGGGACTTGAGAGCAGCTGAGTGGGTGACTGGCAGCCACCTATGGTTAAATCACCCTCTGCTGGGTGCTGCAACCACATAGCTGGAGGCTGCACATCCCCAGCTCGTTTCTGTCAGCCCTGGTGCTGTCCCCTGTCTGTCTACATACAGAAACAAATCTGGAAAGTCACAGCTCCCACCCAGCAGTGTCACCACAGAGGCAGGTGGTGCCCAAAGCTGCCCTGTGACATGGGCTCCAGCCCTGTGAGCTGCACTTTGCTCTGTAGAGGTTGGCCCATGACCATTAGCACTGGGTTCTGATGTCCCAGGTGCTGATGAGATGCTGCGAGATCCGAGCAGCTCTAGTCCCCCACAAAAATGTCCTTTCCCTGGTGTGCAAAGCCAATTGACACACAGAGTTGAGATACTTTATTTTATTCTGTAAAAATGGGTGCTGAGCAATAAATCACAAAATCCAGCCCCATGAGCTCAAACAGCAGCAGTTTATATGCAGAACAAGTAACAAAGATGTTATATGTGATTGATTACGTGATTTTATATCACATTAATCTTCATATGCCTGCTCCATCAGCTACCTAATTCATTCTACTAAGTTGGTCCTACATTTACATTTAAATTGTCTTCCCAGAGGTGTGTAGTTTAGTATTGAAACGACCCCAGGTTATGTCAGGGACTCAATGTTTTGATCTTTGTCCAAATCTATCTCTGGTTTATGTAAAGAACCAGAATGAGGCATTAGCTACAAAAGTTGACAAAATTTTACTGTCTTTAAATACTGCTCTTAACTATTGTGTCTTGGTTTTTGATTATTTTAACCGAGATCAACCTGTCCTTTATCTTAATGCCCTTTCATCCTTGTTACCCTGCTTTCAGACCAGCTCACTGTCTGCTTATTCAGTCTACAAGTTTTAAACTCTATCCTCCCACCATCAGAGTGACTCTGTCAGCAACAAGTGCTCATAAATCCTCAGTGCATTCGATGCACCCGTGGGGTTTCTGCTGCCCCGCTCCCGGCACGAGTCGTGGTGCTGCTCTACCTTTCTGCCCACGGTTGCTGTGGTCCCTTGTGTTCCTCAAGTGGGGAGAAATAAACCCCAAAACCTTGTCTGTGATATTACTGCTGACAGTGAACCTAAATTCTGACACACAGTGCTTATTTAATTTCTGAGAAAAATTAATACATTTTATTCCCCTCTTCCCCCCAGTTCTTAGCATCTCTATCTTGAACTTGAAAACGTCAATCCTTTAAATTGATTAACTTAGACTTGAGTCTTTAAATGCATTAAATAATTTCCAGATGTCTGTGGAGAAGGGCTGGCTCAAGGATACTGCTTTGCAGTGTCCAAAAGGATGGAGCAGGGCTGACCACAGTCAGCACATCCAGCTGCGGTGAGCCAAAGCTCAGCACAAACATCCTCTCACTGGTGGCTCTCCTGGGACAGGACCATCTGTGTGTCAGTGAGTGACAGCCTCTGCTCACACTGCTGACAGTCACACAGGGCGCCTGCCACCCTCCTCATCCCATCCTAAATCCCCCTGCAAATCTGGATCCTTGTCTCGGGATTAATCTGTGCACGCAGTGTAGTTTCCTAAAACTGCAGCCAAACTGCACAGGGCTCCTGGAAATCTGACCCAGCTCTTGGCAGCAGCACGTGCAAGTTAAACAGGTTTTGCACAATCCTAAAGGAAATGGTGACCACTATAGTGAAAATTTCCTTGGCAGGCAACGCCAAGACAAAGGTCAGGCATTTTTCAAGGGTTTTTTTTTTGGTTTTAATGTAATTTTTACATATTTTTTATGTAATTTTTAATGTAATAATATCACAATGGGGATTTTTTTGCAGCATTCAAAAGGAAACTGCCTTGTTGTTTGAACAAAGATATTGCAAAACTTGTACTTTAGAAAATATATTTTATGCCATCATGGGACTTTTTGAGTATGTTTTCAAGGTTTTGTGTGCCAGAGTTTGAAAACTTTGATCTGTAGTGGTAATGAAGTTTTCAATTCCTTTTCTCTCTGCTGCTAAAACACAGTGAGAACCATCTTCAAGGAACTTTGTTCCTTGTCTTGTGTAGCCTCCTCCTGCAGCTGCACTGCTGGGAGTCTTCTGCCACCAGCTTTCTTGCTGCCACGTTCCTGACCTAAGGCAGGAGATGGCGGGGCTTTGAGATGTCTGGGAGTGTTGTGGGAGGGAGAGGTGAGATTCCCTATCTGGTCTTTCTCTTCTTCAGGGTCTAGTTGCAATGAAGTCAGGGTTAACTAAATATAAGACTTCTTAGGGACACATTTTTCAAGTCCTAATGATGTAACTGGAAGGGCAAAAGAAAGAGGTAACCCAGTGCTGTAAATGGCTGTTAACTTTTTGGGTTCTAAAGTCCTCAGGATGAAGCAAAACGAGTGATTCCTGCTCTCTATAGCCCACTGCTTCCTCTACCTCCCCACTGGGCACTGTTGTGTAAATCTTGGCAACATGTTCATCTACCAAATGCTTTCTTGCTGTTTAATTTCCCTGTTATTTTTAGATCTACTGATTAATTTTTTCCCCTATTACAGACTACTTCAGAACACTCCTGCAGATACCAGCAGTGCTGACAGTTTCTAGATAGATGATGCATCTCCCTTTTCACTCCTGTTATAGTTCCTTTCCTGGTATTCTGTGATTCGTGTTGGAAGTGCCCAGCACAAAGTTCAGTATTCATGGCAGAAATCCCAGGGCCCTCGTACCTCATGGGAGCTACTTTGTCACGCAGCCTGTGATGATCTCTCAGCTTACAAATCCCATCAGTTTTGGCAAATGCTCCCAAAACCAGTGGGGGTTTTTAGGAAGATGGCTTTTGATTTCAGCTTTTCTCTTTCTTTTCAAACCATGCTATGAGAAAAAGAATGGGGTTTGCTTCTCAGGTTTGCTCCACCTACTCAGCAATTGAGGCACAACCACAGCAGAGATGTTCTCCTACAGTGTTTTTGTTTCCAGAACCCTCGTTCCTCTCCCTGCGCTATATGCTGGATGGAGAGGACACTAATGAATAGGAAGGATTAATTGATGTCAGTGGTTGGAAAGGCAGTTACACAAATACGTATGGTGTCTCCCTTGAAGCAAGGGACAGATTTTGGTATTTCTGTGCTTGGGTTACTTTTGCAGCTCAGAGTTCGGTGAAGCCTCCTCATGGGGCAGCACTGGAGTGTCTTTCAAAGTGACTGCATAGTGGACAACAGCAGCTATGCCAAGATGACAGTCTCCTCAGGGACAGACACAAGAGCAAACCTGGCACAGGCTGAACTCACCTTTCACGTGCACCCCGACTGTGGTGATGGCACCTTGTTTTGCAAGTGTATCTTTGAACCCCTCCCTCTTTGAGCTGAGGAACCATCAGGCCCAAGAGCTAAAGCAGCCTAGAGTCTGCTGGTGCCTTCTCAGGCTCTAGTAATGGCTGCTGGAGCATAGCTGTTCTGTCACCAAGCAGTGCCCAACACCCTGGGGTGCCCCAGTGCCATCAGGGTGTGAAGCCTCTGTCTGGGGATCAGGCAACCTCCCACTGCAACAGTTGCTGAGCTGAAATGACCCTTCAGGGGCTGCAAAAATGTACTGGAGTGCTTTACTTCTTAAGCTGCAAGTGCTTCTGATAGTCCAAACCAGCCTCTCTTCCCAGCTGAGAGTTACAAGGTATGTCTCTATGTGCAGGGGAAGAAGTATTTAGTGCAGTAACTCTGACTCCCAGCCTGGTATCTAAACCTGGAGATTGAACAGACTGTTTATTCTTAAGACTGGAAGTCTCCTTACTCTCCTTCAGAGCCTGTTGTGCTTCCTGCCCGTGCTGAGGGCCCTACTCGTCTCACATCTCCAGCGAGCAGTCTCTGAAACACGGTTTCCACAGGCACAGCTTCTTGCTCTGGCTGTTCTCTTCCGACCTGACAAGCCAGGCCAACGTAGGTATCTAGCCTCTGGTCATCAATGTCAGGATCGATCGTGCGGAAGGCGATCATCAGGTCATCTGCCTTCACCTCTCTGTACAGAAACAACTCAGTCACTGCTGTGCTGTGGTACGTGAGAGGAATACTTACTTGTGCCACAGGGAGCCTCCACATCGCTTGAAATGCAGCACAGAGCTATCTTTTGATATTGTTATCTCTGCCTCCACTGATGTCCCTGTGGTTTTTAAATGCACGTGTACTAAAGCCTGCTAAGTACTACATTTCAAACTGAAAGGAAGTTAGGAAATGTCACATTTGTGATAACCTGGGAAGACCTTAATTTCACGCTGCTGTGTACTTTGATATCTTTTGTTACAGAGACACATTTTTCCTTGTTAATTCAGTGCCCACGTTGGGCAGTACTTAATTTCACGGGCATCTACCCACCCTCCGTGTTCTCCTCAGTGCTTGGTGCCTGGCACCAGATTTTTTTTTCCTATGTGATAACTGCCTCTTGTTTATCTTGGTTTAAGGTGGAATTATTTCTTTAAACCTGTAGTGGTCTGTCCTGTTTGCTCTTCCCACTTCTCAGAAGCAATCTCTGAGGGTGTTCTCAGGTTTTTACTGCTATCTGTGGAGATCTGAGGTGTGTTGAGACATGAGGCTGCAGGTTCTGAAGGGGATTATTGGTACAACCAATCTTCTCTACTCGCTCCCTGCCATATCCAAGTCCTTCAGGTCAGGAACTGACACTGTGCCATGTTTTGTGGGGCAGGGCTCACACACTTTTTGGTATTCACTGCAATATTCACAGCTGGCCACACACTCCTGTGTCCACAGCAGGATTCCCTCTGCATGTGCTGTCCCAATCTACTGTCCCCGTCAGCCCCTTCCCTCCAGACTTACGTTAAATCTCCCAGCTTGTTCTTCAGCTCTCCCAGATACTCTTGCTTCTCCCTGACATACTGGCTCCTGAGCTTGGCAACGAAAGGTTCAGGGTTCCCCTCCTCATCCTGAAAGAAATTACAGGTGTCAGCACTGAACTTGTGTTCCAGTCTGGAGAGGAGCTGCCACTCAATCCATAGGAACATAACTCAGTTCTCCTAGAAATGGAATTTCCATGAGAAAAGTGAAAATAAAGAATGTGGGAAAACTCTAACGGAAGTATTGCTGTTGTCTGCAGATGGCCTTGGGGTGTTAGAGCTTGTGGTGGACACTGCAACTTTTTTAGTCTGATAAAAGTAATTTAATCCCTGAATGAACTTAGTCTGAGCCAAAAGGAAAATGTAAGTGACATCAGCTTACTTCTTTGAATAAGGATGCATAGTCGATGAGGTCTTCAGTGCTGTCCAGCTTGCACCTGCTTGCATCGACCAGCTCTTGGATTGACTCTCTCCTTTTCAGGGGAAACGCTTCCCTCACGGCCGTGCTGTGTGGAGACAGAGAACGTGAGCACCTAACGACTGCCAGTGTGGCTGGCTGGGGTTTAGGCTGCCAGTGTTGTGTGTGTCTTTCTTGGGCCACATCTTCAAAAATTCATTCCTTTCACGGGAAACACATTTCAAGAAGCGTGTGCACTTTTGGACACCAAAACAAGGGCAAAGCTTTCAGCAGAGCTCAGGACTCGGGAGAGGGTTGGATGCTGAGCCATGTGGGAAACTGTGTCCGGAGCAGAGCTGTGTTCCCAGGTAAGTGCTGGAGGTGGCTTCTGCTTCTCTTCTGCACCATGGCCCCAAAAATGCCATATTTAGAGTGTCACTTTAGAAGGCAGAGCAGAGAAGACTGACAAACCTTGAACCTGTAGCAAAATTCACAGATGTGCACTGTGACCTCTCAGAGGAGCTCATGGGAGTGCTGTGAAGGGTCCTGTGTCCCCTCAGAGAGCAGGGCAGGGTGCAGGGGCTGCCAGCCTGTCCCCCTGCATGTGTGAAGAACCCCACGTCTGCTGTCAGGCCTTTCCAGCTGCACTACTCAAACCCTGCAGGATTTGTATTGTTCTGAACCTGATGCAGGGGGTTAGCAAAATGTAGACTTGCTAGAGCTGCTTGCATGGGAACTGGAAAGAGAAACTCTTCTATTCTGGGAGTGCTGGGGGTGAGGAGCTGGAGCTGAGCCGGCCCCGTGCGCTGCCACCCAGCAGCCACTGGCACCCTGGGCTGCACCCCCAGCAGCATGGGCAGCAGGGGAGGGGGGGATCCTGCCCCTCTGCTCCCAGGGCTCTGGG
>WTSP01012057.1:0-47808 GCA_025331215.1 Actenoides lindsayi
AGCAACCGCCGCCCCTCGCGCAGGTCCGCGTGCGTGCCGGGGCCGCGGCCGGGCGGGCTTTGTGCCGGGCCCTCGAGGCAGCGCGGCAGTGGCTCGGGTGAGCCCCGCTCCCCTCACAGGCGTCTCCGTTTGCGGTCGGAGCAGCGAAGCGATCCGCTCGTGTGCCGCCAAGTGCCGGGAGCTGAGAGGAGGGGAGAAGCGGGTGAGGGCGCGGGTGGCGATGGCGATCTGCCGCCATGGCAGCAGCCGGGGCGAGATCAGCTTTAGCTTGTCCCGAGGCCTCGGTGGGGTTAGATGCCAGAGCCAATTAACCTCATGGCACAAATCCAGGGAAATTAGATTTCCTTAATTCTAATTCTCACGAAGTTATTTGATTGTGGTGATGGACGGCTCTTGGCAATTGTTCTTTTTCCCACCGCCGACCTCTTGTTGCCCAGGATACCTGGCACTATGCAGATTTGGCCTAGTGACGACCTGTTGAAAACTGTCACTTCTTACTTGTGCGGTGCATAGCACGGCTCAAGTTTTGACAGCGTTATGACTGAAATTTTGTGTCATCAACTTATGCTTGGTGCAGAAGGTGATCTGGGTCATACCACAACTCCAGTATGAGTGTGAGGCTTATCTTCCCTTGAACTGGAGTTCAAAGACATAGTAACTGAAAGATAACAGGGGACAGTCATTAAATTTTGAGGCAGAACTACCTCCCTAAATGGCAAGACAAAGAATTCCTGAGGATGAAGATCTAAAAGCAGCTGTGGTCAAGGTATTATGAGAGTGAAGGGAACTAGCAGTAATCACTGCTCTAAGTAATTGGATCTTTAAGATTTCAACTGGACAGAAAATTGAATCCCTAGTTGTGGTTAGTTTAGCTTAGGAGTTGGACAGGAACAGAAAGATAAAGCTAGACAACTCGAAGGGGAGGTGCCACCAAGTATAATACTTTTTTGTGTGACTAGAGAGCTTGGTGAACAGAAAACAATAGGACCATGAAGTTCCTAAACTACAGCTCTTATGAGGCACCACAGCTGCATTTCTAAATCAAAACATCATCTGTATCCCATCCTCCATCATAAAAGAACACAAGAAAAAAAACATTTCCAGTGTAAACTACTACTTGGGTACATGCAATGTTGACATGTTACAAGTCTCCTCTGTTTCAGTGACCGTTCAGTGTGATAGGTCAGGCAACAGAACACTGTACTGAAATTTTGAAGGCTTTCTGCTGAGAAAGTTTAGATGCATGAAAATTAATAACAGTTGTATGTTAAAAAGCAGATTACATATTTACCCTTTGTTTCCAGGCTAATTTTAACTTCATTGGTTGAGTTGTGCTCTTGCATGAATACGTGTGCCTGTACAGAGAATGGTAGAAGCAGCAGCTGATGATGGAGAAAATGGTGAGACTGGTTTTTTTCATTTTCAGGGGCGGTGCTGGCTTAAAGTAACCTTGTACCTGTGACTATGGAGCAGAAACCGTATCAGGGTCCCAATCATCTTTTCAGCTACTCCTGTGCTATCCTGTTTACTTCAATAGGATGTCTATATGTAGAACTGGTTGGACAATTGGGTCTTAGATAAGTACAGCAAGCTTTGCTTACATCCACAGGATTATAAATTCGTCAAATCTGGAGTCAGAAAGGAATTTCCCTCATGAGCATAATGTCAGCAACATAATCAGGGCAAGGGAACAATCTGCTAGCTAGCACACAGTGAAGGAATTATCTTAGGACCAGGTGGGTGTATGCTACACAGTCAATTTCTAATGGACATATTTTGGAACTGAGTTCTTCCTGGTTTTTGTTGTTTCCTCCCCAGCCCCACTGAAAAGCCACTCAGAGGATGCTCATGCAGAAGTGCAAAAAAATCCCTGAGACTCTACATATGTATAGAGGATTGCCATGGGCAATGAACTCATTGGAGAATAAATTTATGTCAGTAGGGGCTAGATGTATTTAAGAAAAACAAAACAAAAACAAATAAAAATCCACGAACGAACAGAACCCCACCTTATTTCTCCAGCTCTTGAGAGTGTGATTCCCTTCCTGACAACAAAATCAGTAAGTGAAAACTCAAAAAAATACAGAAATAATTCAAGTTATGTGGTTGTTAAGAATGGATTTACCTTGGATTATGTATATTTGAATCCACTCATTTCAGTGAAATTCTCCATTCTTATTTCAGTATAATTCTTATTGTGTGGAACTTCACTTTTTCAGAAATGAGTTGAGAAGACAGATTAAATATCAAAAGAAGGCTTTTATAAAAACAGTGTACAATATAAATAAAGAACTGTGGGCTGGATCAGAATTGAGCTGTTTGAGGCTGTCTCTCTTTGAACAGAACATAGGAACAGGTGTCTGGCTTATTGCAAGGATTACCATAGAGCTCATTCACTCTGGGAAAGGGCGTGGTGAGATTTAGGTGATATGGCTTACCCAGAAAGGAGAGACAACAGCAGGGGAAAAGAAGGAGAAAGTATCAAACCATGGAATGATATCTTTACCTGTTTATAATGTTGCTTGGACTAGTCACCTGACACCCCCCAGATGTTCGGTTTGTTTCCTTTTCACCTAGCTTTGAAATACCCCACTTACACAAGAAGACATTAACTTTTCAGATGTGAATGGAATACATTTGTACAGAATAAAAAGTTACCTAGCAGCACTTCTGTAAACATGATACTGTCATCTCTCTGAGAATAATTAAAAATTCTTTCAGCAGAGGGATGTTGGAAGGTTTTGCTCTGATTTCTATAGCAGTTCCTTTCAGCACTGCCTTTCCCACTGTGTGGTAGCATGCTCTCTGAACTGCACTTTCTCAAGTATCTCAGGATATGAGCCAACTTCATGCTGCTCTTGCACAGAATGGAACAAATGAGAAATAACACATCAGGCAGAGGAAAAAAAAAAAAGATGGGTGGTGGAAAAAGGAAAAAGAATATAGTGAAAGGAAATTCCCAATTAAAGCAGAGTTCTCATTAATATGCAAGTCCAGCCTTCTCATCCTCTCGCCTTTCATGGTTGTTTCTTGTTCCTTCAGTTCCCATCTCCCTTCTGCATTTCTTTAGTTGTGATACACTTGTGTAGGCATACAAACAGTAAGTCTGTCCTTCACTTGTTCACTTAAAGAATTTTCTGACTACCAATGTGCTTCCTATCCCCCCAGCATGTAAACAAAGCAAGGAGGACAATTCTCAGCTTGGTTTTGAGCAACACAGACAACAAACTTAGAGATAGGAAGTATTAAGCAACAGTAATAGGCTGGGTTTGCTTTTAAAGTCAGTTCTGTTGGCTCATCACTGCTCGAGTATAACCAGTTAACTGGTTATAGGAGCAATGCACATGTTAAACAAGAAAAGTAGGCTTGTTATCTCAGTACTATAATGAGAAAAAATAGCAGGAAGCATGAGTTGGGATTTCCAGAAAAAACAGGAGGTCAGAAATTCCTGACTTTAGATTCCTGGCTCATTCACTGATTCATTGTGATCTTCCTAAAGCAAATGACATGACTCACCTGACTTATTTTCTTCATCTATAAAATGGTACAGCATATGCCAGATGCACAGAGTTAACACTGGTAGAGAATTCTTGTTTATCAAGTTAATTGGGATTCCTAATAAAAGTAGAAAGACAGAAAGGACAAAGCATACCAGTTTAAGACCAAATTGATGTGAAATTAAAGACTTACCTATGCCCAGAAATAGTTGCATCAACCCAGATACGTATTGTACGTAGTATAAAATAGGGCATGAACTGGCATGACTTAACTTGGATCTGAAATAGAATTAAAACAGACTGTGGCAATATTTTTATGATAATATTTCTTCTAGTGTTGAAGTATTCAGTTTTCCAGAATGACTCATTCTAGCTTCCCTCATTACTTCCAGTAGGCTTCCAAACATCCCTTCAATTAAACTTCCTCCAGTTTCCTTAAATTTCTTCATTAGACCTCTCACTTCTTCCCAGCTCTTTACTCAGCTTGCCCTTCTCATTTCAACCTCCCTCATCTCTTTGTTACAATCTATTGCCTTTTTTTTTCTCCTCTATTTAAATTGGATGTTTTTTTCCTTCATGCTGATTAAAGGTCAGGAAAGGAAGAGAGGATCACTGAAAGATTAGTGGCTGCTCTGCTTCCTGATCAAACACAACATAAGCAATTATAGGGAAAGTTCTTCAGCAGTGATAACACAAGTAATTATAGGGAAAGCTTTTCAGTGGTGATGCAGCAGTAGTTTGGATTCATACCTACTATTTGTCTCTGAACGGCAGCTATGCAGCCTGGTCATGTGTGTACAAGATTTATCTGTTAAGTGAGTGTGGAATGTTTTGAGACTTAAGTATTAAACTGTCATGTGTCTCTATCCAACATGTGCAAAATGCTGTTTTACAAAGTCTCATAATTTGGCCAAACCTGAGAAGATTTTCATAGGGATTTCAAAGAAGTATCTTTGATATTAAGGCTTCTTCCTGTGAAATCTCAGCTTCCTACTCCAAGGTAGGCATTGCCAACCAGTGAGATGAGAATCCATTAGAAAACAGTTGCAGGGCTTACCTAGTTTCCTTTTCTCTTGGCTTGGACTACAGAAAAAATAGTCACAATGAAAACAACAAGGGATGAACTGTAAGCTCAAGCTTAATGTAAAAGGAAGGAATCGAGTCATTTTGTCTTGAAGAATAAAGCCTCTCTATTCTCCACAACCTCCCCCGTACTTTTGTGTGATGTGAGATGTTTTCACAGCCTTCAGAAAAATCAGACACCAGCTGACTAGTAGGATGATACCATGTTATGTCAGTAGTGCCCCAGATGTCCTTTATTCACGCATCCTTCGGTGTGACATCACTACAACACCCTCACCAACACCCTGCTGGGAAATTAACAGCCATCACCCTACTGCATCTCAGCCAGGACCCGTGTCCTTTACAAACTTTCTGTTTACCATGCATTCTGAAATAAACTTCTTTTAATGGAACGGCCAGTAAAGAAGCACTGGCCAAACTGGTTTGTCTGGGTATGGTTCAATAATTTCATCTCAACAGCAGTAAGCTTGTCCTGTTTTGTAAGAAGTAACTATTTGGTAAACAATGGCTCAGTTACATAGCTGCATTAGCAGCTACAGTTACCAGTACACTATTGTTTACCATTAAGGCACAGAACACTGCCACTTTTGCTTAATTAGTCTTGACTATATACTGCACCCAAAGAACTACTGTGCTAGAGGGGCATTTCCAAGAAGTACCTCAGGATTCTTTTAATGTGATCAAAACAACATTATTTTAAAAGCATGAATTATTTCATTACTCAGCGTGGGATATTTCATGCCGTATGATTGAAACTTCAGAGTTAACAGTAACTGGACCTTACAAAGTGAAATGTCATCCAGCTTCAATACTCATAGGCATTACCAGCCTGGTTCATAATGTGTGAATTAGCCATTCATTTTTATTCTTTCTGGACATGTCTATACCATATCTACACCATGTAAAACAGCAAAATGAATTTTTTAAACGCAGAAAATGTTACAGCTAATTGTTAAAATAAAAACAGAACTGGCTTGGCTTGTTAGCCAACCAGTATTTCTTTCCAGCCTTCACAAAGAACACTCACAAATGAACTTTGTTACTTTCAAAGCACTGAATAAAGGCTAATTATCCACCTCTAGGCACATGAAATTCTCTGTGCTCCTACTATAAGATGCATGACATCAAATAACAGTGAAAATATTATAAACAATCAGCTGTGTTCATTCAAAGCAGAGAGAATCCCTTGCAGTTTGGCTTTGTGCATTGTTTCTTACAAATTAATTCAGTGGGCTTGATTTTTTGGGTTTGATTTGATCATATTTTACACCCACTTTGCCATTCATTGTAGTAACACAAATGACTGCGGTAGGAAATATTCACATGCTTGTTCCTTCAGAACTGCAAAATATTACAATGAACTTTAAGAATTGAAATATCGTCCCCAAAGAGTATGTCTTCATTGCAGTATTTCCTCAAGCCAGGTCTGTAAGATCACTACAATGTAAAACCGCATTAACATAATATGTCCATCTATTTACAGTAAATTCTAAGTATCAAGACTTTTACCCAACCTCCAGAGCACTCAATACTTGACTAGTTGTGCTGCCCTGATGCAGAGGGGGATTAAGTGCAAAACTAAAGGATTATGGCTATTTCAGTTCCTAGTAAGGAAGAAATCCAGTGTAGGGAAAGGATTTCTTTGTCCAGATACCTGACTTCAACCTGTTTTGAAAATAAGGGCTTTTATTCCCTTGAAACACTAGGTACAATAGACATATAAGTCCATTTCCTAAAATCTCCTCCCCTTTCCTAACTTATGCATTATTCTTGAAGTAAGAACACAATTGCAGAAAAAGCAGAATTGCAGACAAAGAAAAAATTGCAAAATTGCAGTAGAATGCAGATCTGATTAGCTGATGGTAGGATACATCCAAATTTGTTTGTTTACCAAAATGCTCAGCACTGTTTGAATTCAGTGGAATAATGCACTGTCCCTTTCCTGAACACACTGTACCATTTCTATGCAGACAGAAGCAAGAAATGTTACTGTGAAGTCAATACACTGTTAAGTCCAGCACATATGCTCAGAGCGTGACTCTTATACACTCAGTGTGACAGAATGTGCCCTTTCTGTCTCTTTCTTTGAACTGTAGTTGAAACCCATGTGGAAATGTGATGTTGTTGATGGTATTTTCCACATACCAAATTATCTAATGCTGTTCTAGTCATAGCATCTTTCTTTGCCCTGTTCAAAACTTTGAACAAGGCTCCCTGTCCCTTCTTTCTTTCTCCAAAATAACACATGGTTCAAGATCAAGAATTCCGTTCCAAACTAATGTACCATATGAAACAGTACTGGGAATCTACCTGCAAATAAAACAGATACATAAAAATCTCATTTGCAGTGAAATTA
Source organism: Actenoides lindsayi (assembly GCA_025331215.1). NCBI lineage: Eukaryota > Metazoa > Chordata > Aves > Coraciiformes > Alcedinidae > Actenoides > Actenoides lindsayi. The sequence continues at coordinate 6,937 of WTSP01012057.1, forward strand.
ACAATAAGCTGAATTGTAGTGAAAATCTGCATTGCCAGCTTACTATTCTCCTTTTCTCTAGTGCCAGCCTGGTCCTCCTGTAAAAGCAGTACATCTGTCCATGGGTCTTCCATTTCAGGAGTTTGTGGTTGGCTGTTAGCCTTTGAGATCTGGAATTCCTTAGACAGCTGAAGAACTTGATGATGTGAAATATTGTATATCACATACAGCCTGGTAAAAATATGCATGCTACATCTTATTGGACGTGAGGGGAAAGAGCAATTCAAGAAACCATACTTGATTTTATAATGTATATTCTAACTTCCCAGCTGTTCTCTAAATTATTGGCAACGACTTTTTCCTTCTTCCCAGATCCTTTTCCCTAGAACTCAATATGCACGTGAGGCCCATGTCCAAGGCTTATTTGTAGCTCGTTATCCTTCAATCTTTGTAGGCTTCGTTTTGATTTTGTTTTAATCTTTGCTGGATCAGGTCCTTTTCACCAAACAACTATGTGATTTTGCCCACAGAGAGAAGAAAAGAAGAAAAAAAGCATCACCCTTGTAACACTTTGTATCATACTAAGCCTTAAATTAATATTTTATGTGCTTACTGCACTTTCATTTCATCTCTCCTTTCTGTTGAAGAAGCAGTTATCTCCCATGCTGCCAGACCACAGAGCCTATAGTATTTCATATTAATGCATTCTTACACAGAAATTGTAATGGTTAGGAGGCCCTTGCTGAGGAACCGGGACTGTCAGATAAAAGAGATGCTTACCAGTTACAGTTTCAAACAGCAGTGTCGTGAGAATATTTTAACCATTTGAAGGTCCCAGATAGGAAGAAGAAACAATTTGCATCTGGTAGAAGATTATTATGATCTGGTCACCGATGAGCAAACCACTGAACGGAGAGAGCCCATAAGCTGTAGGACAGGTACAGAAAGTTATCTCTCTCCAGCAATTTCACTGACCACTGTGATTTTCTGCTATTTCGATTATTTGTAAGACTCATCAAGCAGGAACAGGGAAAATATACAGTGGAACATTAAAAGGATACTGAATTAGGATGCCAAGGCTAGCTGAAAATAAATCTGATTCTTATCTCTTTGGCTGGAGAGCATATTGTAAACTAAAAGTGGCAGGAGACCAAACACTGCAAGCACAAAATTAAATCTTCACTTAATACAAGTGGGACTTACCATGGACACTCCCTGGCAGAGTGCTTTAGTGCTAGTACCTGTGTAAGGCTCACAGAATTCAGTAAGTGTAGATAGAAGACAGGCACTTGGTTCTCACTAAGCACCTTAGCCATCTACGCTTTGAATATGTGTAATAGTTACCACTTAAACCATGGCTAAAGGAAATTGTTAATTGCATTGGTAAATTTTCCCCAGTTGGAATTTATATTGGAACATATGTGCACACACCCACTAGAATAAGAGGCTCAAGTGGATAAAGAAGCCAGGGGAGTGATAGGACTCTTGCCCTTGACCAAAGGAACGGTCATACTGTGCCATCTGCACAGGCTACACCGTGGCAATGCTGTAATTCTATCTGTAACAAAGAACAGACCTTTTACCTGGTGGCTCTGTCATCAGTTCTCTTTCTACATGAGTCCATCCTTTGACAAACCCATGGTGTCTGTCCATTTGGTTGATTTTGAGGTCTGCTCTGTATCGAGGTTACCACTTCACTCTGCTGCAGGAATTACCAACGATACAGCCCTTTTTGCCCTAGTCTAAAGTTGTAGACAAAGTGTTCAGCATCAAGAGCTGTCCAATGTGAATGTGCCTGTAGATGCACTTTATTTTCTTTTCTCTGTCATTGAACTACTCCCTGCTTGACCCTTTCCTCTTCCAACCTACAAAAAGTAATAATTTGCAAGAGTGTGCCATCCAGAATTATCTTCTTTGCTGTGTTCACACCAGAGGACCAGCTGAAGTTTGCGCAAGTCCCTGGGTAGCTCACAGCATGCTAGAACACAGCTATCCCAGAGAGTCTTGGTTTGCATTGCTTGAATAAAACAGCTGTACAGAAATTGAGAAAGTCCTGTGAAAACAAGGGCTTAAACTGCTGTATGGTCTCTCATACTCCAGCGGTAAATGGCAAATGAATAAATAGACAGATGAAAATAGAAGTTGTATTGAATTGTGCAGGCCCCCAGAATAATATCACAGTGCACATGCTGTAATTTATGTTCACACTGCAAAATAAGTGGGATGGACACCAAGTAAGCAAAACATGACATTATCCCCTTAACTATTCAGATGAGACTAGACTCCAAGGACTTCAAGAACATTTCCTAATACGACTTTTTCAGGAAGAAATCACAAGGTATAAAAGTGGAAGCTATGTTTCCTCACCTGTCCTATTTGTGGACATCAGTGGCCTTATGTAACTCTTAATTTTTCTCTCTCTCTGAGAAGAAATGGCTCAGCTTTTCATCACAGCCTAGTAATTTTACTTTTTTGTTGCCAGGATCAAACATGCCTTCCTGCATTTTGCTTTTTAAACACCCACTTGTAGACAAAGATACAGCTAGAACTTGCATGAGCAGGTCTGTGTTAGCTCTAAGCCATCCTGGGTACTATAGTAGCAGACTCTTATTGATGACCTGGAAATACTCTGCACTAAATTATTGAATTACTGAATTAGTAACCTAGAAAACTAGCAGGCTACACTGCTGGATAAATGCAAGCTAACTAGTTAAAGTTAGCTTAAATTTGTTAATAAAAGCTGTAATTACACAGGACTCTCTGCAGAGCTGAGAACTGTTTCTGTGATCTTAGACCTTAAATTACAGCCTGTCATGTAGCAATACAGTGCAGTGTCATTGGCCAATGGGTCACTGAGTCAATCTGAAATTCAGAACCCAGAATCCTCAGCTATTTCTCAGCCTTACATTGAAATAAAATCCAGCCACACTCGACCTTCTCCACCACCTGGTTTTGATGGGTGGAATGAGAATGGGGCATGAGGCCAGAAAGCAGCTGTACTGCACTCTGGTCTGGTCTCCAGTCTGGAGGAACTGCAGGGCCAGCCTTCAGGTATATTGTGCAGCACACCACCTCTGCAATTTAGACAGGACTTGAGAAAGTTTAAACCATTTTGGATTAATAATGAGTTGTTGAATACTGTGTGTAAATATTCATTTTTTTCTGAAATTAATCCCTGCTTAATCATGCCTCCCCAGATGGCAGTAGGAGCATAGATATTTCAGATTCTTTCCCTGTTTTTCTTGAAGTAGCATATCATTAATTTCCTGTGTCTGAAGAGTTACTTTCTTTGGGACTTTCTAGGCTTGACCTCTGGCTAAAGAAATAATCCCTATCTGTACATAGCAACAATTCACCCCATATATTTAAGCACTTAGAATGAAAAAAACCTCTGTTTCTACCACATTCTTCCTTTAAGCAAGGTTTAATTTAATTAATGTGGTCATGGTACCCTAACTCTCAACTTCTGTTTGCAGTGTCTGAAAACTTTGTAAAACAGCTGTCCCAAAACTTTCATGTGTGTTATCATGATGTGTTTCATGTTTGTTATCATGATGTGTTTGTTTGCTTTCTAAGCAGTAAAACAAAGGCATCTATTAATGAAGACCAGACTCTCAGTTAACCACAGACGTAGATTTTTATTCAAGCAGCATTTAATTAAATTGGAAAACCATCCTTTTGTAGGGCCAAGTGTTGAATCTAAACAGAAATGTATGTCAAATTGCTCTCCCCTGTGTACGTACCACAGCTCACAAGGCCGTCATTTCAAAAAGCCAGGAAATGCTCGCACCAGAACATTTGCAAATGTCAGAAAGTTTTAGTTAGGTTCTTAAAATTTTAACTCTAAATAATTTATTCATATCTCATAACTCATTTAACCTATTCTAAATTATAATCTTAAGGGTTTTCTTCTGAAGTGGAAAATTATTTATTTGTACTGAGTGCAAGCAATCTAATACTCTAATTAAAATAACCAAGCGAATCAGCCCTAAAGCTACTTTCATTGCTATTTTACTCTGGTTTTATTTTTTGTTAATAGGATTTGTATTAATATTTTCTTAGCATATTTTCTAAGAAAACAAGGTTTGTTTGAAGGGTTGGTCCCCATCTGATATTTTTTTAATTCATGGTCCAGGTTCAAATGAATCTGGTAGAAGGTCAGAAGTTTCAAAATTACTATGAGGATACTAAGGACAGACACCATTAATGTCTCCATTGACAGCAAGGGAAGGAGAGCTCAGGAGCCTTCTACTCTATTTGGCAGGAGTTGCTGCATCCTCACCAGTGAGTCAACCTGTTCTCCTTCCAGGAGAGTCCAGGCAACAAGCTGGAAAAGGGCAAGCAGTGGGCTAATCTAGTGGCTTTCTAGAACAATGTACAAATGAACTACAAATACTGCAAGGTGGGGGGAAGGCATTGACATATAGAAGGGAGCTTAGCGTATTGGAAGGAAGTGCAGGAGGCAAGGAGAAAGACTGGAAGGATATTTTGATGGCATCACAGTGGGAAGATACAAGGAACACAGGATACAAATTTATCAAAACCCAACCTTCATTGGTTTTACTACCCATGAAACAAAGTAGGCCAGCATCGTCTTAGTACTTTTTAATGGAACCTATTGCATCTTAATTGCCAAAGTTTTTTGAAAATGGGACTGTTGGCTGTCATTTATACATCTGTTCTTTAAAACTTAGAATCATAGAATATCTGAAGTTGGAAGGGACCCATAAGGATCATCAAGTCCAACTCCCTGCTCCTCACAGGACTGCCTAAAACTAAACCATATGACTAAGAGCATCATCCAGACACTTCTTGAACTCTGACAGGCTTGGTGCTGTGACCAATTTTCTGGGGAGCCTGTTCCAGTGATGGACCACCCTCCCAATGACAAACATTTTCCAGTCTGAACTTGAATCAGTATTTAAAATTAAAGGAGACTGATATAAATAAATGACTGTAATTTGGACACAGTCTTGGGATTTCCATATCTTTTTCAAACTTGAGAAAATCAAATTTGCAAATCAGAGAGTTCTGGCTTTACAAATTATTTTGAGTGATCAGAAATTAGTTCAATTGTTGTCACATTTATTTTCAGCTAATGAACATATTGTGATTTATAAGTAAGAGCTCTTTTAAAATGGGCATTGAACCTTACACCTTGGTTCTGATTGAGGGATGCAAGAGAAATTGCAGTGGTATGATTCTAACTTAATACCTTCTTGTTTGCACCAAGTTCAGATCTTCTCATTTATTTTTTCGTGGACTAGTTGAACTACCTTCTTCCCAGTGTCTAAATTCTGGTCACATGTTTATCAGTGTTTCTCAAACACCTTTTAAGTCAAATAAATACAGGTATTTTGTGGGTATTCTTGGTTCAGAAAGTACAACTGTCTCTATGTCAGTTATGTGAACTGACAATAGAAAATCAGAATTTGGCATCTTGTTCTTCAAAGCAAATCATGGGTTTGTTCATCTGAGCTGCAGCTTAGCTTAAAGTGCACAGTTTCAATTGCAGTCATGCAGTCAGTCAAGCTGCCTGCTTGTTGAGTGTGTATTTATATGTCAAGTTCTGCTGAGAAAAACTGAGCACGCCTTTGTCAATAAGCAGTTATTGAGCAGGGTGGTATTCGTGTGACTTGCCCTTGTCATGTCTGCAGTTTTGGTAAAAGTTATCAAAAATCCCAAACCTAAAGTCTTTTAACTTGAGTACGACGCTGAGCTGCTTACCTCAAACTACCTGGAGCTGATTCAGTTTTCCTCAACCTACCTGGAGTAGAATCCTTCTAAAAATCTGCCTGCAGTGCATTGTAGGTCATTTTTTCTCAGTATCGTATCAATGATGAAGACCGTACAGTGCCAGAGGATGCAGCTGCTGCCCACATACCATTTATTTCAGAGAAATACACACTTACTATGGAGGGGTTTTTTTTAAGGGATCTCTTCTGATTGTAACCTAAGTGAGTATATGACTGAACAGCTGTGGAGAGGGGTGCTTCAAGATGTGGGAAGCAGCTTTTGTGGTTTATTAGACTACATGGTCATATATACAGCAAGAAAGTATTGGAATACAATGCATTTGTAGAAGGTAATCCGTGTTGTAATTGACACTCTATCCTCAACTGTATTTCTGTAGCAGGAAAACTAACACCAAGATGAGTGGAATTCTTATTTGTAGACCAGTGATGACAAACAGTGGCAGGAAATCTTAATGGACCTGTGCACAGAACAGCCTATCCACAGAGGAGTGTGTTGTGCATAGGAAAGTCGCTGTGTAGAAATGGGCCACCTTTGGCTGCTGTGTGATGTTGCAGTGCAGCAGGGAGCTGCAGAACTTCTGGGAAGGTTGTTTACTTATCAGGGCTATCATGATTTTCAAATGGGACTTTCATACTGCACTGGAGAGAGCTTTTCAGCCCTTCTCAGTTTGTAAAGGGCAGTTTCAGACCCTATTGTAGGGAGGAGTATAGAGCCAAATAGCTGCTGATTAATGCCTTCTGGTTTGTGCCTGATTAATTTCATGGATTACTGTGAATAAAAGGCTAATTTGTCTCCTAAAACATATATTGATAAAAATGTGATCGCTTTTCTGCACTACCTAACGTGAATTAATGGAGTGTTACTTCGATGTATTGTGTTTCTGGCATGTTCTGACTGTATCAATCATGTCTTTGCCTGGCCTGAACTTCCTGTTCAGTACAAATGGGTGAACAGCAATAAGCACTTCAACAGATATGTCTTAAGATGTCAAACTCAAAGCCTGAATAACGTAAAAAGGAGCACAATCAGACATGCCAACTGTAAACAACAAACACTTTTATAAAATGTAGAATGGCTTACATATCAAATAAAACTGAAAAGTTCAGTTGAACTGCAACTCAGTTGTAGTTTATGAAAACATTAATACACAAAAGAATGAAGGCAGCACCAGCGCCTGATAGCAACTGCCTTGCTTTACTGCTTTTTTCTCTTTCCCGTTCCTGCTTCTTTCATGCACAGCACAACACACTACAAGCATACAAAAGGAAAAGGCTGCAGGGTTCCCTGAATTGTTCCAGTTAACTCTCTCTTCATGTTTGACTGCCTCTCATGCATAGAGATTAGAGAGAGACTTGAAGAGATTTTCATGTCCGACTAAGAAGCTGAAGCAGCAGAAGACTGAGAAGTAGATATTCATTGCCCCATGCAGAGTTCTGAACATGCACAGCTACTGTCCTTGTGATTTTGGTCCTTCCCTTTAGCTTTTATTTGTGAGAAATTAGTCTGAAATTCTTGGGTCTGCACACACTTATACCTGAATTTGAAAAGATAATGTCATTTCCTTAGTTACTTTTGCCCCATAATCTCCATTCTAGAAAGCTGCTTTTTCTATCCCTTCCTCTTTGCCTGCAGTGATTCAGAATTCTCTGCTGAAATTTGGACATAATATTATGTGCTGCATATTTCCATTTGGTTTTCTGTGGCAGCATGTGTGTACTGAGGCTAGACAGGAAGACGCTCAGGGTCTCCAGCCTGGAGCCTCAGACTGTAATGACAGTCTGGTCATTTTCCGTGTGTGTGTGGTAGAAACAGATCCCACCACCACCTTCTACAGAGTAAGGCCATCAATCACAACTGTATCATGGTAGAAATTTTACCCTGACCCACATCCACAGGTAGCAGGAAATTATTGATTAACAATAGAAAAACTTGACAAGGTATTATTTTGTTAATTTATATATTAATTTAAAGAAAGGTGTCCTGTTCTAGGAGAAAGCAATATGACTGTCAATGAAACAGTTATCAGGGAACAAAAAAATAAACCCCTGAGCTTATTAGTCAAGGCTATCTGTCTTTCATAGCAATTAATCAAAATCGTGTGTATTTTGGAAGCCCCAGAATGATAAAAAGGTGTCTTTTCAGTCTTGGAAGAGGAAAGCGCCTTTTCAAGGATACAATGGTGCTTTTCAGGACACACCTGACTGTGCAACATGTCTGTCAATGGAAGGCTCATTTCAGAGCAAACCTTGCTCTACCACTTTAGGTAGCTATTAACTAACATTACTGATTGACTACAATTCTTGTGGCATAAAAAAAAACCCTGTAAATATCACCTCCTTAATACGAATAAAAATCAAGGGAAAACCCTAGATAAATTGCTTAAGCAACCACTTTTTGAATGGTGTCCATTAAACCAGACTCCTCCCTCACCACAAGTTCAGGGGAGGAGGGAAGAGAACTGTCTGGGCTTCAACATTAAGGATTTGCTTGTCTAAGTTACCCGAGCTGAAACTGTGACTGGCCAATGGGACTTCAGCCAAAAACACTTCACCTCTCCTTTCCCCATTTTTCCTATTCCACTCCAACACATAGTTTCCACAGAAACAGAGTAGCATGAATAGTATAGGTTTTGGGTGCCTTTCTGCAGAAGTACATCTTTTTTTAACAAAAGAGTCTGCATGTAGTGTTGACTACTTAACATCTCATTTTGGTAAAAAGATTTATTAGAGTTTAGATTCAGGTGTAATCTGGGTACTAAAAATCATCTTTGGAACTCCTCTCTCAACATCTTAAACCTTGTGGAGTTAAGTCCATGGATTGCCTGACTATCTAGCAGCAGAAATGTGAAACTAATATTCTATTTTACCAGTTTCAGATTTCTTTTCCCCCTACTATTCACCAGCAACACTGGCAAGTGCCTGACACAAGAAACAGAATCAAGCAAACCACTCTATCAGCCCACTATGCACTTCTACCATGCCACATAGCCAAGCTTGGACTCAAAGCAGAATCCTCCCTAACATTTCACTTATTTTATAATGACAAGGTAATTTTGTACACTGAAAAATAGAGTGAAGGTTGTTGCTCTTAGGACATATTCCGTGTTCCCAGATGACCACCAGGCAGGTACCTGAGAGACTGGATTCCCTATAAAGGCATACTCTGTTTGCCACTGAGCCAGCCTCCTGACCTCCTTACAGATCTTCCAACTGCCTGTAAATAATTTCCCTCACAGAAAAATGTTGTCATGCCAGTCACTAAGCACAATGATTAAAAATTGGCAAGTACCTCCTGCTTCATGTAACAGGCAAACTTTGCTAGGAAATTTTCAGGCTTCTGGTTTTCATCCTCAGCTGCATAAGAGAGCTCATTTGTGTGCTTCCAGTACCAATGCACTGGCCCAGTGAATGCCCAGCTAAACAAGCTTCTGTGAAACGACATTGTGGTAGAGTATGTTCCTATATTAGCTATATGAAATTGGGAATGTTTACTGTACTCCTTCTAGACAGCAGCCTGCAGTCAGTTGTTCTCCTTTTGTCAAGTAGCCAGGAGGACCCAGGGATTCCTTTGCCAGCGCTGTTAGTTTGGACAACTCTGTAAGTGAAGGAAGGATCAATAGTATCTCCAGGCAGCAGGAAAAAGAAGGGTGATAGAAAGGAAGAGGATTGTCTGTATTCTGGATTTTATCATCCACAGACTACATGAAGAATTAAGCATGTACAGAGGGAATGCTATGATGTGGCTACAGGCTAGAAGTTAAGCAAATGCAGGTATCAGGATTTTTTGGATGGATGATGGGGAATGAGATTTTACAGTCATTCACATCTATGAGTAAAAAATACCACAGGTATTGCCTTAATCCATTTTAGTTTCATGCCTGTCCATCTTTGACACGAATGCTGTGACTTCTGAAGTGCTTATAGCGACCAGATCCAGCCACACTGTGGACAACAGGCATTTTGCCAGGAGCTTAATAGGGGACAAAATTTCACATCAATAACAGTGAAAGACGGCCAAAAAAATAATAATGGAAAACCTGATGTGACAGCAGGCACAAGCAAAGCAGAAATATAAAGAGCACACTCTGAAGCCATGCAGGCGAGCGCCTCAGCAGCGTGAGCTTCCAGGATAGCTCATTTTCTCCCTCCACCTTTGCAGCCTTCTGCTTTTCCTCCTGCCTGTGAGGCAGCGGCTTTGCTGCAGGAGATGGTCCCACCCAGCACCACTCAGCATCCCCACTCCTCCACAGCCCTGCCAGTCATACTTCAGGCTCTGTATCCTGTCTCAGCTGTTTTCCTCCTCCCATGCACGTGGCTCTAGCCCAAATACCCAGAAAGGCATTTAAACCCTTGGAGGTGGAAGGCCTTCCAAGATAACTGTGGGTGGGGGCAAAAATATATAATTATTCCCCCGGCTCAGATTTCTATTTCTTGTAATGCTTGCTCTTTACTGTCTTTGCAAAAATTGAACACTGCCACTCAAAGATACTTTGATCTGTGGGCGATAACATCCTGTTTTGCCTACAGTGCTGCAAAGTTTTATGACATCCCTGAATCAAACTTCTACCAGCGAGACAAAGGTATAAAAAGGAAATATATTTCACAGTTACCTCCCAACCCTACCGTTAAGGTTTTACTTACTCTTCTACAGTCACATACATTCTTGATTTTAAATTACCCTGTACAGTACAGCATCTGACAGTTTGGCTACACCTACCTTTATATCAGTTTTTGAGAGAGTAACAACCTTGGTCCAAAAAAACCCAGTCCTCTCTGCCTAAAATTCTCACCGTCTGTCTAGATATGATGCTTTTCCGCCTTTCTCCTAGTGCAGACTAATCCATCAGGGGATTTGGAGAGACAAATTTTTAAAATAAGCATCTTTTTAATTTAAAAAAAAAAGAATGGAAAAAGAATGGAAGGGAAAAGGGAAAAGCTAAAGGTGATGGCCTATCAAATCGCTATAAACCTTGTGTTCTCTGAAAACCATTCCTTTTTGTCGTTTTGGAAACCAATACGATTCCTTTTGGACTTCTGAAAAAAGTCCAATGTTCTTCAAAAACTTCCTCACTGAAATTATTTACCTTGTGCCTTAAGTTCTCTACCTCCCAAAAAAAAAAAAATCCATTTTTTTTCATAATATTGTACTTTCAGATTTTGCATGCTAATGAATTATCACCTCTACTTTTCACTTCATTCAAGACTTCAAAATAAGCATTAGAAATGCAAACAACCTACATATGAAAAATACATTAGGCTTTTAATAGTTCTTTCATTTTAATTCTCTGTGGTGCTGTTAGTGACAGGTAAAAATCAGACCAGTTAAGTGCAGCTGGTGCAAAGAGGTGTAAAATTACAACTTATCTGCTTGATTGTCTGTGCCCCTGGGAAGCATAAAACTGAAGAAGAGTGAGTGCAGTTACTGCTGCTCTATTTTAGTAGGTTTTTCTATGGAGTGGGAACAGCACAACTTTGTACCTTTGGGTTTTTGAGGAGTATCTTTGGAGGAGACTGACTCAATATGCTTCTCACTTGTGTTCTCTTCCAAGCCAGATTTATGCTCCCATCTGCCAATAAGCGCTATCCTGATTTCCCCTCCTGGGGAGCCTGAGAGTAGGAAGACATAAATTTATTACAGGCCATAACTATGGTCAGTTGTAATTTTTTTTCCACAAAACAAACATCCTTTAGGTTGTGTTAAATAAAGTTTCTATGGGAATGTACCAATACTCACATTTATTTGAGATTAAAAAATATTTTAATGTTACCACCTAATGGGTACATTAGACCATTTATAGAGTATTTTTAATTGTCCAACCAAGCAGAGGAAAAACTCTAGCTGAAGTTGCAGCCATATCATTATTTCTATATTCTATTTTACACTATACACCTGTACATAAAAGGAGCACTTGGCTAATGGAAAGAGAAAGCGGTGATGTCTCTGTGCCCTTCGCCAGTCTGCACTTGGAAACCACGTTAGGGGTAGACCATAAGAGAAGGTGACTGAGCATGCCATCTTTTAACTACTGATGGTCTCTACTTGACAGAATGGCTCACTTCAATCTCAGAAGCAGAACTAGAGATTCTCTCCTTACAGACCCTAAATCATAGGGTGGTCTTAAGGATTTTTTTCATGGACTCTCAGATATAGGTAAATAGTTCCTTGGTATGTCAGAGATTGCTTACCAGTACTGAGGAGTAATAAACTTTGCTGAATATATTAGAGAAATTGAGAAATGCATAGTAATGATATTATTAACTATTTACCTTGTGGTAGCACCTGCAGGTCCTTCAAAATGCTGGTTCTTCACTGTATGAGGCACTTCATACCACTCCAAATTCTGTTCAATCCAGGCTAATGGTAATGGATGATAGATGAACACAGTCAACAGGGAGAACTAACAGGAGGGTAATTATCACACTCAGCACAGGTTGTAACATACAAGCTACTTAATTACTGACAAGGATTTTATAGACAGGGAGATACTTCATGTAGGAATTTGGAGCAGGAAAAACAAGTATTTTAGGGAACTTTTCCCACACAAGATGAAAAAACCCAAAAAGTTACATGAGAAAAAAAGTTGAAGCAATGCATAGTAAAAGTCCTGCTGAAGGCTCCCCCCAGCCAGGTATTTTCAGCCAGATAATAGATCTTTGCCTGGAGAGGTGAAGGAACATCTACATACCACAGCTATAGTAATTGGTCAGATGACAGCAGTATTCAGATGACACATATCTCTTTTTGTAGTGACCCTACCACTGAGGCAGCCCGGGAGGTGGACAATAGTAGTCCTAGCTCTGGATTCCTGTGATGCTACAGTCTTGTACCACACCTTGATGTTTGCTAACATCTGTCACTGTTTGCAGTCCACTGTTGACCTGTTCACAGGAGCACATTAAACACATTCCTGATAACCCCACTGTTTTCTAGTAGGTTATTTAAATCCAAAGTGTGAAGGGTGGACAGGAGGCAAACTAAAGGTCTGTGATAAAGACAAAGCTTAGATCCCCTAGTACGTGATCAAATCTGTGTGGATCCATCTCTGCTCAGAACTAACAATAGCAACAAATTGTTGCTTCTTCCTTTCTAACTGTAACATGCATTTCCTTGATGTGGTCTTTTATAAGCTAGCTATGGAGCAATGCATGCATACCTGGGATTTTTTAAATCCAAACCAAAGCACTTCATTATGGCACCTCCCTTCTTGGAGTAGAATGAGAAACTAAATAGAAGGGATGAGGAAGTAAGTCCTCCATATGTGCACAGCAGTTGTAAGTCTCATCACATATGAGTGTGATGACTAGAATAGAACTAGAGAAAGAGAAGTATGAGAAACTAAAGAGTGGCGAGTAGCCTGGGAAAAAGGAAGTCTGAGGTTGGCTAGGATTAAGATATGACATAAATGGTCTTAAGTGTAAAGGCAAATCTTACGTGTTGAAGTTAATTAAAAGATTTTCTTTACACCACTGCTGAAAGTAGAAAGGAGGGTAGAAGATGACATTTTCTGACAATGTCAGAAAAGACTCATAGTACAGATCCAGCCTGGTTTTATTTCATTTTAAAACGGCAGCATGCTTTGCAATAGGTATAGCGTCGATTCTGAAATGGTGCTCAAACATGCCAGTGTCCTGGGACCAATGTTCAATTAGCGCCATCTGCTTCAAATGTAAGGGGAGCTCAGGAAGGCCGCTTTCTCGTCGAACACATCACTCCTTGCCTACTACAGCTCTGTTTTGGAAATTAATGTAGAGTTGCTGTTCTTTTGTGAATTCTTGTCTGCTTCCCCTAGATGCTTCAAACTGCTCTTTACTGCCAAGGGACGCTTCAGCAGGCCAGAGGTGAGGAAGGCGTGCGCAAGAGCAGCCCCTCGATGGGGACACCGCCGCCCTTCCCGCATCCCCCCCACCCACCTTGCCCTCGCTGGAAGCGGCCGGGGCGGCCGCTCCCCGTCCACCCTCTCCCGCGGCCGCTCCGGCCAGGAAACTCTTTAATTAAACTCGGTTACGCGGCCGCAGGGCGCCCTGCTAATGGCACCTTCCTCCCTCCTCCTCAGAACCCAGCCCGGCTCCCGCCGGTGGCCAGCGCCGGGGGTTAATCGTTGGTTGTCCCTGCGGGAGGCGCGGACGAGTCCCATGCCGCACAAGCGTGGCTCAGCGGGGGCGCAGGGCTGCTGCTGCCGCCGCCGAAGAACGGCCGGGGCGGGCAGAAGCGCTCCCCACCGCTCTGGTCCGGGTCGCTGCGGCGGCGGGGCCGGCCGGGGGCGGGCGCAGGCAGGAGGCCGCCTCCACACACGCGGAGCTGGGGCGGGCCCGCGCCGCTCGCTCCCGCCGTCTCCGCCTCCTTCCCCGCGGCGCTGGCGCCTGGCCCGTCCACCCGTGCCGGCTTGCGGGTAAGTGGCACCCCCTCCCCGGCTCCCGCCTGGCGGCGGGTAGAGGCGCGCCCTCCCCCGGCAGCCGCGGCCTCCCAGTGCTCTCGGCGGGCGGGCAGGCGGGCAGGCGGGCGGGAGTCGCGGCCTCCGCGGCGGTGCTAGCTCGCAGCTCCGGCTCCCGCTCCCAGTCCGGGCGCGGGGCCAGGGCGTCGGGAGGGCGTGTGGGGATCAGCCGTGGGGCAACTTTCTTCCCGCTTGCCCGGGGCTTCTCCCCGGCCCGCTCCGCGGTTCCCGGGCCGAGGGGGCGAGCGGCATCCGCGTGGTGCCGGGACCTCAGCGGCAGCCCTTTTCTCCTGCCTCCTCCCCGCCCTCCCGGCTGCCCCAGCCCCGTCGTTTGCTTTCGCCCTGTCCCGGCAGGCTCGGGGCTGGCAGCGGCAGAGCCGGGCCGCGGGACCTGCCGCCTCTCTTCCGGCCCGGGCCGCCCGGAGCGCTGCCGGCCGCGGCTGCCCGACGCGACCCGCTCCCCCGGCTCCGCATCGCCGCGTAGGTGCCGAGCCGCTGCCGGCCGCGCAGCCTGCGGGGCTGGGATCGCTGCCTGCAGCCGGGCGGGGGCCCTGCTGCCGCCCGCGCCCGCCTGGCGGGGCTGCTTCGGGCGCTGCTGCTGTATCATCGCGCCCGCTCATCGGCCGCCTTTTCATCCGGTCTGCCGAGTCTCATGAGGAGCCAGCGTCGTACCCAGCGCTGGCACGCGTGCTCCTACTCTTTTATTTATTCTCAGCGGACTTGAGCCGTCGTCCCCACCAGTCTGTGTGTCTGCCTCACAGGTACCACACTAGAAGTAATAGCCCAGCGTTTCTCGCTGGGGATAATCAAGCCTTTTATTTGTAGTAGTAAATTCAGTCTCTGTTGAAACATGGTCTTTCTTTAAATTGCTGCAGAGTTGCTGTTTATGCAGATTCCGGCTTTTATGGAAACACCTGTTTGTTAGGAGCAGGACCGAGATGGCTGAGCAGCTGTCAAAAAATAATAGGCACCTGTAACAACCTGCAAAAGTGAGACCGTGGGTGCCCTGCTCACATCAGCTTGCTCCTTCAAGTAATTATCCTGCAGAAATTTTTCCAAGTGATGGGCACTGTTTGGCACGGGATAGTACTTTGTTGTACTCGAGTCACTCTTCTGCTGTGAGAATAGGCTGTAGCTGACAACACTGGAGGATTTATGGCCAACTCCTTTAACAGTTTGTATCATTCAATAACAAGATATTACAATTTAATTTTAGAAACATGAAATTTGTCATCTTACCCCCTTTGGTGTGTTTCTCTGAGGATCTCACTGTGCTGAGTGGTGTTTTGCTCGCCATGCAAAGACATTCACAAGTTGTGTTAGAAGCCTTTTCCACGTCAGCGCTTTATAATCCAGGCTCTGTAAATTTGGGTACATAGGAGAGAAGACTCAGGAATTTGTGAATTGCTTCTCTTGGCTATGAATTAATTTTTTTTTTTTCCTTCTTAAAGATTTTATGTACTTTCATTTTTATATGAGGACAAACTGAGGTGCTTTCTGCTTGAAGATACATTGACTTGCACATTGTCCTGCTTTGTTCTGCCTGTGCTTTGTTACTCTTCAGGTAATACATACACTTTTTTATATATCCCCTTATTTTCCTTTTGTCCTTTTTTTTTTTTTTTTTCTAGTATCTATTTTCAGTTCTTCGTTTAATAAAACATTTCAGGTGTTTTTAAAACAATTGTTCCTGCTGCTTCACCTCAACTTTGTGACCTCTACAACAAAAAGTCCAGGCAGTGTAATCAGCAGTGGCTAACAGCTAACTGGTGACAGTTAACAACCCAGCATGGGGGATCATCAAGTTAGTAATGAGTTTTCCTTAAAAAAAAAAGTATCCTTTAAAATTAAACACAACAAGCTGTCTAGTGATTGGAGAAATAATACAGGATGATGTGTGTAGCTCTGAAATACTGCTCTGTGCCTAGATTAATTACTTAGTAAGAGTTGAATCCTGTTAATTTAGAAACATGCCTGTTGTTGTGGGCAAAACTGCCTTGACTTGGGGGATTTGATTTATTGCCCATTAACATAAACTTTTAATTACTGATTTGGCTAGTGAGATACAAAGAAGACAACCAATTAAACGCTTGGGGAAGACTACTTTCTTTCCCCTTTCTTTTACTCCAGGTATCTCCCCTCCCCTGGTTGTCCCTACAGGTTACACTCTGTCCCTTGGGCAACGCAGCGGTGGTGCAGAAGCTTGGGGTCAGTGCATGGAGGTTTCTTTCTGCTCTTCTTTCTTCTTTCTCATTTCTTCTGCTTCAGTGTGAGCCCCTCTACAGGCCACGGGCCCCCCAGGGACATCTCATCCCTGGCATAGGCATCTCCACAGGCCACAGTCCCTCAGTGGGAGGTGCCCAGTGTGGGCACTTCCACAGGTTGCATCCTCTCAGGGGTGTCCCTGTTCCTGTGTGGAGAGTCTCTTTCCAAGAGCCCATCTCCAGGCTTCCTTCCAAGAGTGCATCTCCAGATGCATTCCAAACAATGTCCCCTGTCCTGTGCCTCCCGTGTCTTTAGTGCTCTGTCACATGCCTCCTTCTGTGTTTCCTGTTGTGCTTTCTGCCACTGGCAGCTCATCCCTTTCTTAAATAAGATGGAGCAGGGGCACTGTGTGCTCATCTGGTGAGTTGGAATTTTGGCAAGCAGTAGGTTTGGTCCACTATGGGGCCAGCTGGAACTGATCATGCCGAGTACAGGGCAGTTGATGGCCTCCTCCCATGCAGCCTCCTACTGCCAAGCCTGCAGTTTATCCCCAGCACACTGGTGTGCCAGTTGGGTGATGCTGGGAGAAAGGTCTTGTCATTGTCTAATTATAGGAACACTGGTGTCCTTTCTAAAACGTAGAAATAAACCAAACTTCTCTGAAGTAGCTTGCTAAATAGTAATATTGTGTTATGTCAGCAGGGTGGTAACACTTCTACAGTTGTGTTTGTTAACTTGTCTGAGTAGTGTCTTCTATATAACTACTGATACCTGGGTTCAGAGGCAACCAGTTTCTGTAATGATCATATTCATATGCGCTTTCATAGTTGTTTTTTTTCCTAAAACTTTCTCAAAGAGGTAGTTTTCCTCTGTTTTTCAGATCTGAAGGTACTAATTCCGCTCACGCAAAGGTGGCAACTCAAGTTGCCAAGGAAGAGTCAGAGCTCTGCTCCACCAACGTGAGTAATCACGTTCTCAGAGATCATTTCACTTTCTTGTTTTGTTTGTCCCACTTGTTCAACTGTTTTGTTATCTCATCCCTCTTACCTTTTGGCCTGAATTGCTGCCATCTTGACTTCCATGTGATATTGTGTGTTAGAAGAGAGGAGATTTCAGGTTTGAGGGAATCAAGCCATCCTCCCTCAATCCTTGCAAGATGGAATCTTGATAGAACAAGGAATGAATGAGAATAGTTGTGTTTAATAGATGGCTTGGGAACAAAAAGTTTCTTAGGCACTAAATTGTTACAGACAGCAGAGCCTGTGTGCCCAGGGCTGGATGCCACTATTGGTAAGAGTTGTCAAAAGTGACAATGGTGGGAAATGGTTGGTGTAGTATCATGCTCTTCCATTGGTGTAGTAATCCTGCTCTTGCATTGCCTAACATGCATGCTGCCTTGGGTGGGTTATAAAGCCCAGTAACATCTCCGTTTTCTCTTCCCAAATACATATTGTTTCTAGCTGTACAGAATCTTTACTTGGTGTTTGACTTAAAAATGCAGACAGTTATATGTTTTTCCTGAATTGTAGCAGGGCAGAGTCCTTGGAGTAAAGAGACTATGTATTGCTACTGCTCTTAGACAGAAAATAAACCATTCTTCTTCCTTCTCAGGGTTTTCTGTCCTACACTGTGCCTTAAACATGGAAACTGTAGGAATGAATAGTGTGTCCTTGAAACGTCCTCACTCCGAGGATGATGTGGCTAATGCGGACGAAATTAAAAGACAGAAGATCTCAGGGAAGCCTAAGACAGGGAATGACTCTGGGCAGAGTGTTGAGACTGTAATGGGACAACCTGACAAATCTCTGCTTGAGGACATGAAAAATGAAATAATCCCCAATGAGGAAAGTGAGGAGCAGGAAGATGAGGAACTAGAGGACAGTGATGAAGATGGAGATCCAGAGAGCTTTGCTGACATGATGAAACATGGACTGACAGAAAGTGACGTTGGCATAACTAAATTTGTTAGCTCTCATAAAGGGTTTTCTGGAATCTTAAAAGAGAGGTAACTCTTTGTCTTATGTCTGTTAATTTCTTGTGTTAAGCAGTTGTTCTCCCTTTTCCTTTTCTGACTTGCAGGATGCAACTGGATTATGTGGAGATACTTGAGAGGTTCATCACTTAGTTTTCCTAGTGCTGGGAGTGAAAGAAATGTTTTAATTTGGGACTTTTCTAGATTGTTGTAGTAGGTAGTGTTTTGTGGTGTGGTTGGTTTTTTTGGTTGTTGTTTTGTGGTTTTTTTTGTTTGGTTGGTTTTGTGGGGCTTTTTTTTTAGGTTTTTGTTTTGTTTGTTTGTTTCTCTTTTCCTGTCGAATAGAACTCTGAAGAAAGCAGCTGTGTATGGATAGAAATACACGACTACACTGACCTTTGCAATTTGTCTTACTCCCTGGCAGCAGCATACAGCATAAAAGCTTATGCAGTTCACCCACCTTTTGCACCACTCTTCAGTGCTGATACAAGATGCACTGGAGTACAGTATTGAAGCCGTTCCTCTTTGGTGTTCTTTGCTTTTCCTTGACTTTTTTTTGTCTTCAAATACCTATATTGTCAGATGGTCCATTAGGCTTTAAATTACAATCTGATCATTTGTAATGTAATTTACACAACATAAAAGGGAGCTTTATAATGCAGGGTGTCAAAATTTTCATTAAATACTTAACAAGATGTTTGTGTTTTAATAGTTTTTAAAATGAAATTTCTAGGGTTTTTAAGTTAAATAACATCTTTGAATCAAACAGAATGCAAATGCAAAAACTCACTGAAGTGAGAATCATTGTTGCCCTGACGTGGCAAAGCAGTTGAGGCTGTTTTCTTTATACACAAAGTCATCCATGTTTATTAAATACTTGTTTCATATATAGATCATTTCACATAATAAAGTGATAGGTATATGTTACGTATGTATTTAATCTTTACATGCATCATTAAGCTGCTAGCATTATCCTTCTGTGGGGAACATAGTCTGTGCTGAACCTTTTTCTGGGAAACGTGCCCGTTTTGAACCAGGTGGCCAAAGGTGGTAGAAACATTGGTGGGCTCATGTTTTTTCTTTGATCCTAGTTTATAACACCTATCATTACTTTAGTCCTGGTGTTTTTACGGTACCAGTCACTAGTATGTCTAGCCAGCTACAGATAATAAGAAAGAGGGGACACAGCACTCCTCAGGAAGGAATTCTAACACTATGACGTATGGCTGCTCAGAGGTATGGCAAACAGGGGCTTTGGAGAGATACAGTAGAATCATTCCCGTGGTGAAGCTTTGTTCAGCTTTCAACATTCATAGGCTAAGAATTTGGTGTTTGTTTTCTTTGGGTTTTTTTACCTTTACAAGCAAATGGTACTTAAAAATCATGTGGCAGGTGCAACACAGACTATTTGTGCTCTTTTAAAGTCAGGATGTTTTTATTGTTGGACGTAGTGACTTGATGGAAAATCTCACAGTCAAATTCTTTGTTGCTGTCACAGAATATGCAGAGTGACTGTTTATTTGAAACAGAGTCTCTCTAATTGAATGTATGTAACAGAGCTGAATTTGTCCTGCTTTTCTAAGGGTGATTAACATGCTCTTCATTCTGAAGGTTATTTGAGTGGCAGAGTTAATGCATTTGTGTTCACATTGTAGCAATGCAGTAGAGTCTTAATTCCCAGTAATGGCTGGGATTGAGGATATGCATTACTGATCTCTGCAAGCTAGTGAGAAAATGACTCGGAATGACTACAGCAGGTGTTGGTTATCTGCAAAGAAATCTGCTGTCTTTAGAAATGCCAGCATTTCTTCTGTTCTTGTGGTATCCTTCTGAGGGGTGGGAATAGGTACAGCTTTCTCACAGTTGAAGTTTCTTTTATATGAATTGAATTATATGAATTTAGAATTCTTGAGTGAATTCTGCTAACAATCAGCTTCTTGCAAAAGGACTTTATGTGATGTGGGATTTAATTTTTTGTTATTACAAACTTAATGTGTGTTTCTTCCTATCAGATACTCAGACTTTGTTGTCCATGAAATAGGCAAAGATGGACGTGTGAGCCATTTAGATGACTTTTCTGTTCCAGTGGATGATGAGGTAAATTTTGAGGTAAAGATTTGGTAATGGTTCTGCTTCTTAAGCAAAAACATTAAAAGGCTGGAAGTCATTCCCTGAGGGTTACTGGATGTTTGTTTTCCCCCCCACCATTATTAGGACCCATCAGAAGAAACATTTACAGTTTTGTCAGATGAAGACAAGCAGCGTTTGGAGGAGCTCCAGCTTTTTAAGAATAAGGAAACTAGTGTTGCCATCGAGGTAAAATTGATAAATTATGTGAAGTTTGAGGGGCAGGGAGGATGAGAGAGTAAGTGACAGGTATGTGCTCTCTAGTACATGTAACATAAAAGGCAACAGGTAATACTGAACATGTTTCCAGTTTAGGATTGAATTCTGTAAAGCTTTACAGATATACTCAAATTCATAAATGTGAGTTGTCATTTTGATTTCAATGGGACTGTACACATGAACTCAGATACTTGTCTTAAATTCTGTGGTGTTAAAATTTCCTTGCAGTGTTTTGTTTTTCAATCTATTAGTATTTTATAGAATAATTGTGTAAAGAAGGATTAAATAAAACATCCATCCTGATGAAAGGCTATTTTCAAAGTCAGTGTTTAGTCATTTAATAGAAAAGAAAATAAATATGCACTTCTGTAACAAGAAAATTAAGAAGATACAAAATTAAATGAAAACTTGGTAGTTTTAAACACCCAGATATTCCATATACTTGAAGAATAGCTGTTGAGCTAAATTTGGGACACAGAGACGAGTAGGATTAAATCTAATAATTTCAAATAAGCATTCACACATTAAATAATCTTACCTAGACTTTTTTGCTTTAGTGCATAGAGGAAAACTTTTGTTTCACCAGAGTTTTCATTAGAAGAGGGAATGTTATTAAGCACAGAAGAGGGGAATAAATCTTGAGAATTTTCTTATGTGAATATTGAGACTGAGATTTGTAGCAGAGTTATTTATTATTTTTCAAACTAGTTGTAGTAAGTAGGCCAGACTTTTAAAAGTATACCTATTCACTAATTCAATGTGATTTGTTAGGTTTTCTTTAAGCATGTAAAACTTAACACATAAGAGAATCCCTCCCCTTTTGTATTACTTTAATTTGTTTCTGCATGCGTGTGTATTAACACAGGTAATTGAAGACACCAAAGAAAAAAGAACAGTTATCCATCAGGCTGTGAAGTCCTTGTTTCCTGGACTGGAGACTAAAACAGAAGATCGAGATGGAAAAAAATACATTATTGCTTATCATGCTGCTGGGAAAAAAGCACTGGCAAGTGAGTTTCAGTGTCACTGCTGTTGGGTAAGGTAAATGCTAAAATTATCCCCAAAAGAAAAGCTGTTAGTAAGTACTTCAAGTGGAGCATACCTCCTAATGTACTCTGGCTTTGCATTTTCCTTTTTGCAACTGATGCTGTGCATCTAAAATGGCTTGGAACACAAGGAGAGTCTCAAATGTGAATGTATACTTGTTTTTCTCTCCAAATCATTCATCAAATACAATCGTGTTTGCTATTTCCGAGGGAACAGGCAAAATAGGAGCTTTATTTTCAGTATTGTTTGAGCTTAGGTTTCATGAGCTTACTTGGATGTGCAAGTGTGCATTGCGGAAGAGGTTGTAGTTACAATGTGTACATTACACTGACGCTGCAATCTCAACTGTCTTCAAAATCCATGGCCAAGCTCTCAATGACTTGAATAGAGACAAGCACCTATTTGTTTTCTTGGAGTTAGATATAGTTTTATATAAATATAATATGCTTACTGTTGTATTTAAGGCTACTTCTGCTTCCAAGGCTAATTATATTTGTAGAAAATTGTCTTTATTCCTTACAAAACATAATTACTTTTTTTGAATAGTCAAAGTAATGAAGGATTTGCAAAACAAAGTGTTATCTACTTTAATCTTGCCAAATACTCTTTTGGTTACTGGGGATAAATTCTTGTGTTCTACATCTTTTAATGTTATTACAAATTTGTTGCTAGTGTGAGTGGAGAGTGTTGTCTATGTGCAGAATGTTGCACATTTAACAAACGGTATTAATTAAGGTTTGATCTGATTTAAACTGATTGCATTCCTGTATCATTTCAACCTACTACAAAGGACGGTATGTAAACCTAGCCCTTTCATTTTAAAGATGAAGGAGGAGTAAGGAGATAATATAAAATTAGAAATAACACCGTCTCCACATTCAATTTAGTTATTATTTTTTAAGGCTTGTTCTAAGCAAATATGGGAATGTTGTAGTTTTATGGGTGCAATTACAGTGTGTTTATGTATCTTGTTGAACCATGTGTAGAAAATTTGTATGTTTGCATGCTTTATGCATGGAGTATGTATACTTACCAGCACCAAATTTTCCTCAGCCAGTTTTGTTCTGTGTTGGTTTGTAATGGTTTTACCTCCACCTTTTCCTTCTGCTGCTTTTGTTCTTTAACCATTAATACAGTCAAGTAGTTGTTATTAAGCTGACCTGTCTAATTTAAGAGATACCCTATAAAAGAATTTAAGTATTTGAAATATGCTGAAAAGAATTTAGTGATGTGTCTCTAGGATTAAAACATTATCTGGAGCACCATCTTGTGATGCAGAGAAGCATCATCTATTTAAACTTGGATTCTGAAGTTCTGATGCTACAAGTGCCTGTGCATGTTGGTAATGGGTGCAGTTTCAGTGAGTGTGTGTAAATGTTTACGAACGTAGTATTTAGGAGTGCAAGTTCTTTTTAGTCAGGATTGTATTTATCTTTTGTGTTTGTATAGCCACTAACACATCTTAGTCCTCAGTGGGTTCCCCAGGCAAGAAACATTTCAGAAGTGTAGACTATTCAAATATTAGCAGAGATATCCGATTACTTTTATTATGTAAAAGGTTACCAAACATACTTTCCTAAAATTTAAAATTAGAAGCTTCTTTATGTCTATAGTAAGTTTACACCCAAAATACTTAAAATACTGCCTTACTAAATTGTCAGTAAACTGCTGTTTCATCATTGTCCACAGATGAAGTTTGTTGCATTTCCGATTGAAGCTTTACCATATGTTCACTGTTTGCCTCTGCACGATTCCATTGCATAACTGTCTAAATTGCTGTCATCCACCACCTAACTGTTGGATGCTCCCCAAAGCATAAGCAGTCCCATAACCATAAACCTGCATGTTCACCTCTAAAACCCCTTTGACAGTCTAAAAATTAAATGCTACTCTTTTGTGCTCTTTATGCTATGCATTGGGACAGAGGTCAGAACTGCAACAGGTAAGAGATGTTGACATTTCATGCTAATAAAATGAAATGCCAACTGTTATGACCTCCTAAATAGCGACAAGACTGGCCAAACTAGTAACAATTCTTTAAAAAAAACCCTACGCATCAGTGATGCTTAAAATTCCCTGCAACAGCCAAGAATTGGGCTTGTGCTACCTCTTCTTCCTAGTGCAGTATAGGCAGTAGTCATCCGGTGCAGAGAAAGTCTGACAGTATTAAGTGATGTGAATTACCAGTTTTGACAATAATGTTTGACATCTAGGGTAAATTTTCTATTGATTTAATTAGGCTGAGCCTTTGCCCTTCAGCCTTGTATTTCAGACACCACTATCTGTACTTACACAAATTTAAAAGTATGTATCACACATCCTGATATTAAAAAGGAGCTTCCAGCCCTCGAGTTGCAGCAAATGGTTTGGATAAAAGGGCTTGGAAATAGGATTTTACTGTCAAAAATGTAACATGACTCTGAAACAGCAGTAAGGTCTGCAAACTGTCCCTCTGGTCCATCTACCTGGTTCAATACTTTTAAAGTATTGGGTGAGGAATGGTAAAGTACTGGGACTGTAGCTGCAGTCTCCCAGTACTCAGCATGGCTGGTAGTGCAGTGGATAGGCACATGGCTCTGGTGCTCAAAGCATGAGCCCATTGGTGTATGTATAGTATCTATAGAGTCCTTTTAGTCTAGCCCAAGTTAGGACTTGCTTTTTGAAGGGAGTTGAAATACGTGTGTGCAAGATGGATCAGTTAAAGAATGATTCCAGCTGGAGAAGACTTTCCTTGTGAATCCTCTCTGGCTTCCTCTCTTCTAATTACCGAGTTCTTCATGAAGACTTTGCTCTTCAAGCTGAATGTAGTGTGTTGTTTACTGTATTTAAGAGCAGTGGTGGCTCAGAAGGAAGACCAGCAGAAGCATGAGGTCTCTCAAAGTGCTTTAGACCACACTGCTCAGCTTAAGTCCTAGGAAACTCCACAGGGGGGCTTCGCTTAGAAACTGGTGGTACAAGGCAAGTGTCACAATAATTTTTAAGTGATTAAAAACTATGCATATAGTATTTTATACTGCAGAAACAATTGTGGATGCTACAAAAGTGTACGTATGGATGACAGCTTCTAAAAAAAAAACTTCAAGAATAATTATATTTTACCAGAAAGTCTGCTGAACATTAAACATATTCACTGTCCGTGTGGGATATCTGGGCTTTATTAAACTAACATGAGCAAAAGGAGCAAAATTTCCCAAGAGCTTCCTTCTTGCATTGCTGTTTATATACTGGAACAAGACTGGCTTTTTCAGTTAGCTTTTACTGTTACAAAAGATCCTTAAGCCGTTTTTGTACAAAATCAGGAACATCTGCTTGGTGGGTACCAAGGGATAAGGGGCTTCTTACTTAAAATGCTGCAGAGGAGTAGAACTAGATGACCCCTAAAGGTCCTTTCCAACTCAAAACATTCTATGATTCTATGAAATCCTTAGTTTTGTTCTTATACACCAAAGACTTGATAAACAAAGCACCTCAAAATTGGTTGCTAAACCTGTGTAGAATCAGTCCTCCTTCCCTGTACTGCCATCAACAGTGGATGATTGTATGTGAAAGTTTATCTCTGGAGGCTTTTAGGTGCAGTGAAAGCTTGACAAACATATAGACAGTTTTCTTCTCTCTCCAGAAAACACCAGCTAATTGTACAGAATTGTGAGTCAGTTGTTAGTCTGCAGGAGCTCAGTTTATCTCGCTCTCTGGCCATCTCTAAACATGGCACAGTATCTGACTTGAATTAGTTGTTCATGTCTCTATTGGGCCAGATTTCTCTCTCCCGTAGGACTTAAAAAAATGAAATCACCTTAATTTTTTGTGAGTATACTTTTTTTAGGCTTTTGCAGAGATACAACCCATGCTTTTGCATAACACAGAGGGGGGGGGGGAAACAAAGTCCTGAAGAAAAAAAGTTAGTATGTTAGTACTATAAATAATAATTGTAGTCTTCAGGACTACAATGGTCCTCATCTCTTAATTACAGAAGGCACTAGATGAAATATAGATTGGCTTTTATTGCTCAAAGTCAGTGTAATGATAATGTTTTTGAGAAATTTAATCAGGCAATATGGCAGTTAAATGACTACAGTATATTTTTAGATAATTGCATGACAAAGGAGATTAAGGAGAAGTTTACAGCCCAGTGGAAGGGGAGAAGGTATTTATCAATGTGCTTTGCTGTCAGTAATTCACTTCTTCTTTTTCTTCTTTTTTTTTTTTTTTTTCTAAAAAGCAGAAGGAAATTAGCAGAAATTGTCTCTTGCATATTTGTTTTAAATGTAGCTGCCAAGGCAAAAATATTAAGTGGGACTTTTTTTAAATGACACTTTACAAATTTTAACCTTTTGTTTTTAAAGATCCAAGAAAACACTCTTGGCCAAAATCTAGGGGAAGCTACTGCCACTTTGTACTGTACAAGGAGAACAAGGATACTATGGATGCCATTAATGTCCTCTCCAAATTTTTAAGGTAAGGCTGTTGTTTCTGCCAGCCTGGCTGGCATGCACATCTCCTCCTGTGTGTTTCATGTTACTGTAAATGTTATGCTTCAGAATTATGTAAGAGTAACACAGGTGATTACTATTGCCTAATTTGTAGCCAGTGTTTTTAAAAGACAAAGTTGTTTTAGAATATCAAATTGGAAACTTGTAAGTTTTTCAAAGGAGGTGAGGATGGAACAAAATGATGCCAAGAAATTTCCAAGTCTGTACTTAACTACTCCAGCCGAGAAAGGTTCACAGTTGAGGTTGGCTCATCTGAGAAAGGCTGGGCAGCTCAAAGCTTCAATGTACCTGACATAAATTAAAAGCCTTTTTTTTCCCAGTTTGGGAATATATGCAAGTATGTTATGAACCTGGCAGATATTGTTGTGATAATATGCTGGTTAGTTCCTAAGCAGTTAACAGTTGATAAACTGTTGTTCTATATATTGATTTCTCCATGGCAACACAGTCTTAATTCCTTTCACCCGATCAAGTGCAGCAAGAAAAAGATTTGCCAAAGGCCCCATGTGATGATCACAGGGAACTGCAGAGGAAGGGCTGTTTTAAAATGGTGTCAATTCAGTGATCTACTCTGAAGGAAACTTTCCACTTCTCCTTTCCTTTTCCCTTTGCCCTTCCTGTCCAAAAATAAATCTTCATAATCTAGACTCTAACCACTACACTACTAGTATTTGTATTTACAAACAGAATGGTAGGAGTGTAATTTGGTGGGAAAATGTATGTAATGATAATCCTGCTACCCCCTGGTGCCCATAGCTGGAATAACTGGAAACATGCCCTGTGTGACACAGGCTGTAAGTACAAAGTGTAAAGGAAAGGAAATTCTCCTCTCAAAGAAAGGAAATTCTCCTCTCAAAGAAAGAAATGGATCAAAATTTAATTTAACTTCTCATATTCACACATAGTGTGCATTCATGGTTATTGAAGTTGAAGGAAGAAATAGAAATAAATTAGGGTTTCAGTGAAATTAGTGATGGCTGCACATTTGGGCCTTGAGTATATACAGTAGTACTTCAAAGCTCGTATGTTGAAAGCACAGTTGTGGTAAAAGTGAATCTGTCCACGTATAATTAAAACAGAAGTTTCCCTATGTTTTATGTATTTATAGATGAGATTAGAAAATGTCACACATGTTGAATTGTAGCCTAGTTCTGGGGAATATTAGGTATATTTTATGTTTTTAATATGGAAGATTAACAATTCTAGGTAATTATGCTGAAAATTGTATTCAATCTGTGGCTATTTTAATATGCATAATATCTACTACTGTTGTTTTTAAGAGTGAAGCCAAACATATTTTCCTACATGGGAACTAAAGATAAAAGGGCTATAACAGTTCAAGAGATTGCTGTTCTTAGGTAAGTGAAAGAATACTGGAGTATTCGCACTCCTACCATGATAACTTGAATATCTCGCTAAATATCTTGAAGGCTGAATATGCACGTGACAGAAATGCTGGATTCGGACCCTGACCATGTACTGCACCTGGATAAATGAAGATTGTATAATCCTTTTTTATTTTCTGGTGATTGCTAGTATTTTCAATCAGTGGTGCTCTGAGTCACAGGCTGGATACAGGTGTTTGGCTGAAGCAGTGGGCCAAATAGCCTACGTGCCCTTAAAAGGCATGGCACCCATGCAACAGCAGAAAACAGAATGACAAAGTGAAAATTATGTCCCATTTCCTTCCTGGCTTTTGTTTTCCTCTTCCTCCAGCTGAATCCTATGTTTATTTCTCTCTGAACAGCTCCAGAGAAGGCTAACCACTGTCTTTGCTCATCTGTCAGTAGCCAGAAGGGACAAAAAATGATGAGGAATTTTTTCCTGCCTTAACCTACTCCCATTAGTCTCCTACTAAGAGAAGATAAATTTTATTTTGTCATATTCCAAGATAATTATATGGTTTCTGCACTCTTGAAATTAGTGTTACATCCATAACTGAGAATGATGGATGCCTTGCAGTCATATATTACAGTATCTGTTTAGCTAGCTGCAATATTCCACCTGGACTACTATTAGAAACTCTTTGAAAACCACGTTCCTCAAGTGAGGAATTGCAAGTTTTTAGAGCCAGAAATTTGATCAAATCCTTGTTAAAAGGAGGGCACTCACTACTTAATCATATATTTCCCCCCAGTGGTTTACATGTGCGTACGTTTGCACGTATAAAAGGAATTATTAATTTCCAAATCATGAGAAGTCCTAAATTCTTGTTGCTGCAAGGCAAACTGGCAAAGTGGTAACAAGTAACCAGATGTGGTGTAGCCATCTCAGGTGCTATTCCATTTCCTTCTAACATGATCATATCTAATGTTGTGTCCAAGAGCTTCAGCGTGTTCTAATCGTTGGCTGGGGCAGAACGTGCCGACTTGTGCTGTCTGTTCATCAATGGCACAGCGCCCGGCTGTCCTGAGCAGCCCTGGAGGAGGCTGGCACAGGAGAAGAGACCTTGCCATTTATCAGCCATTTATCAGATATCCTCAGATATCTGGCCGTGCTAGCTGATAAACTATCCTGCTGTAAATTGTAGGGAAATTGTCAGAGCAGCTTGGTGATGCAAAGAAAAGGATATGCTTCCAAAAGTACTGGCAACAAAAATGACAGATATCGGTGACAGACTGGATTTCATACTCCTTCATCTGCACAAAGCTTACGTGGTGGCTAGTTACTTAGCACAGTCAGAAACGCAGAGTTAACTGCAGTGTGTTCATGGCGCAGTTACTCAAATAAAGCAGAGTTCAGCTTCTGGGGTACAGCACACATTAATATTGCAACAGACTCCTGTTGAGTACATACTGTATTATAGATGTGAAAAAACCCAGTACTAACAGTCTTTGTCACGGTATACATTTTCTCCTGTATTAAGAAGCCTTAAGAAATATCTGTTCTTTTAGATATTTCATTAAAATACTTTGAAAAGTCAACAACAGGATATTGGGGAAACTGGAATCACTGCTTTTTGTTTTGAAATGCCGGCATTTCTGTCTCTATTTAATTATCTGCTTTTCTAATCATGGGTTGGTCACTGTTGTCTGTTTCTTTCTAGAATCACTGCACAAAGACTTGCTCATTTGAATAAATGCTTGATGAACTTCAAATTAGGAAATTTCAGTTATAAAAACCATCCGCTGAAACTGGGAGAACTGCAAGGGAACCATTTCACTGTTGTTCTCAGGTAATTTGTTAGTATGCATTTAGACAGTTCTATGTATTTTTTGTGTGTGTGTCTTTAATTAGGTAAGAGGTATCAGTGGATCTTGTGTTACAAAAAAGAAAAATCCTCCTTTTTGTAAGGAGTCTGTTGAGTTTGGTATTTGCTATATGATGTTGATGTTGAGGTTAATATTACAGGGATCACAAAATAGTATAAGTCCTTAATCTGTCTATTACTTTTTTTTTTCTTTCAATGCTAGAAACATAACAGGAACTGATGACCAGATAGAGCAAGCAATGCAGTCTCTCAGGGAAATTGGATTTATTAATTACTATGGAATGCAAAGATTTGGAACCACAGCTGTTCCTACATATCAAATTGGCAGGTATATGTTGTTTTTCATCCTTTAAAAAAAAAAATAAATTTATCTCTGTATAACTTCTCATATGTTTTTGGGAATGTTTTTCTAGAATATTGCATGTGCCAGTTGTAATTTTAGATACAAGAAAGAACTTGTTTCTGAGCTTGGTTCAGTAGGTATCTTGCATAATCCCTCTACTTTTAATATTGCATAAATCTAAATACTAATACTTCTTTTTTTGGAGAAGTTGGCTAAAATGCCTTAAAATATATTTAGTCAGTTCTTCATACACTTTTCTGTTTGAATCTTAGAGCTATTCTACAGAACAATTGGAATGAAGTAATGGATTTGATATTAAAACCACGACCAGGAGGTAAGGACTGAAAGACGATACAGTGTTTCTGTCTCTCCTTCTCCAAGAATTGTACGTTCAGGAAAACCACTTTTAGATCCTTATAATTTGAAAGGACATTTGTGAGGACAGCTTTGCATATGCTAAACCTCAGCCAGTTTAGCAATGGTAGTCCAGACCCTCTGCCTTTCTGCTGCTTTTCCCCTGCTGTGGAGTTTCTTGCAGTGGGCCTGAAAAGGGATATATTCTACTGAATACTTACAGAGTCTGCTAACGCTCCACATGAGGCCTTCCAACCTTAACTGTCCTGGTGATTTTGTTAATCTGTCTAATTACGGTGGCTGAAATGTTAATTTTTCAACTGTTTTAACAAAAGGCGAGATGGATGCTTTTTTGGTGTGTAGTTAACCTTTCATTATATATCATCATTCTAGCTGAAAAGGGATACTTAGTAAAATGCAGAGAAGAATGGGCAAAGACTAAAGATCCAGCAGCAGCCCTCAAGAAACTACCTGTAAAAAGGTGCGTGGAAGGACAGCTTCTACGCGGACTCTTAAAGTATGGAATGAAGAACATAATCTCTGCATTTGGCATAGTGAGTGTAAAAGTGCTGTGGGATGTTTACTTGAATAAACACTCTTTTGATGGTATCGTGATGAATTTGGAATAGACTCGTAGATGCTTGATGAGGAGAAGGTTAAATGTAAAATCTTTACATTTATCCTGCCTTTTTGCTGCATGGCAACTGACGACATCTGTAATTAATGTGTGCATAATGAGCTTTCCAGTTTATACAACAGTCTCTCTGCTACATTGGAAGCAGCACAATTATACATAGTAACCTTGTATAATACAGAACTGAGAATCGTGCGAAAGTTCGGTATCAAGAGTTTTTCTTGTGCTTTAAAAGTATAAATCAAACTGACAGTGTGCTAATCAATCAGCTTGGCATAGAGGCGGCAGATTCACTGTCATTTTCAAGTACTGTAATCAAGATCGAGTCTTTGGAGAAAATACCTCATTACCAGCAAACTACTGGGGCTATTGTAGGAGCCAAGGACAAATTTTCTTGTTTATGAAGAAGATAATTAGAATAACACTGTGCCTTCACATCTGCAAAGTCTACTTACGATTTCAGGAGGCTGAGTATGAATTCAGTGTTTTATAATAGCCCCATGTGTTGGATGAGCTGTTGAATAAACCAAATTTTTTAAAAAGCTGTTTTGGCTTTTTTTTTAAATAAAAAAAAAAAGTGTGTGAAGATTTCAAATGTATAAAATCATTATTTGTTCACATAACCTTTTCCCAAATAATGAACAAAAATCTGTATACCAAGAAATTGTGTTAGTCTTGTTGCTGGAGAAGGTAACGTTCCAAGTACATGCCTTTTGGTTGTGATTGAGAGGAAAAACTAAAAATACATCTCTCTAATGTTTCACCTTTTTTTTAATTTTTTTTTTTATTTGCCTCTAGATACCAAGAAATAATCGTTTAATGTATATTCATAGCTACCAGAGTTATGTGTGGAACAACATGGTGAGCAAGAGAATAGAAGAATATGGGCTTAGAGCTGTACCAGGGGATCTCACACTTAGAGGAGGTAAAATCACTGGCTTTTTGTTTGTCTGATACTGTGTAGTTCAAATTCCTCAGAAAACAAAGCACGTATGTGTTTATGTGATACTGCTTACATATTTTCTTTTCCTGCTCACTCATTTTGATTCAGTGATCTCTGAATCCACTGGCCAGTTCTAGTCAAATTTTGCGAGCAATCCTAAGTGAGGTATTACACTTCCATGAGCTGTTGGTTTGCTTGTTTTTCCAGATAGCTGGATAGGGAAGAGAGTCTAGGAAGGACTGATTGTTCTCAAGAATGAACTCAAACCTAGTTTAGCTATGGAGAACAATGGAAAGGTGTTATGAATGTTTTAACCACAGAAGTTTGTTTGTGTTGTTATCTTGTAAAGCAGAGGCTCCACTCAGTTTAAACTTTCTTCATTTGGATTTATTCTGGTGCTTCCCAGGCGTAAGAGTATCCACAGTATTTGTCCTATGTTTGCCTGATGCCTGCTTAGAGAACACTTCATCTAGTCCTTACTGCATTCAGCTGTAAATGTCACTGGAAACCAGGCTGCTGGTAACTGTGACAGCCTTGAAGACTATTATTTCTTTCCCTGGAAATGTTGTTTGCTAAGTGGTGATAAAACACAGTAGTTATCCCTCTCAGAGCAGGCCTGTTTCAATCTAGTGGTTCATTTTGGACTTAGATAATGGTAACTGTTACAGGCATCCATACTGGTAACTTCATTTTTCTGTCCTGATTGTAGCCACAGCTGTTCATATTGAAGAGGGAGATGTTGACAACTACACTATCCATGATGTAGTGATGCCGTTGCCTGGATTTGATGTTATTTATCCAAAGCATAAAAGTAAGTCTGACTGTAAATTACATACTTACATACAAGTCTGCTTTAAGATTGTTCTTAAAGGAAGATTAGATCTCTGCAACCTTGGTGACTAATAAAATACTACACTACTTCAGAGCTCTGATACATTACTGTCAGCCTCTCCCATTGCGATAATAATAGTCTGCATTGTAACTTGTTTCAGAACAGAAATCAGTTTCATATTTCTTTTTAACTAGTAGCTTTTTCAAAGAAATTTTTTACTGAGGCAAAATTTTCTCAGCACAAGAGGAAAAAAATGGTGAAATGTTAATTGAAGTGCATGTAGTTGATTTATAAGTTAGAAACCCCAAACTTTTAGAATTTGTTAACCCAAGCAAACACTTGAAGTTAGGAGAAAGAACAAGATCTGTTTTATTAAATATTAACCAATATGAATGTCTAAGAAAATAAAACCCAACCATATTTATTTCATCTTATGTGTACAGATGTTAGGGATCCTGCACTGGATCCAAATTGCTTTTAATGGAATATATTGAGCTATCTATAATCATCTGAATGCAACATGATGCTATTATTAAGGGATAGAATTGTAGAATCATTTTGGTTGGAAGGGACCTCAGGAGGCCATCAGGTCCAACATTCTGATCAAAGCAAGGTCAGTGCTGTATTTGGACCAGCTTACTCAGGACTTTGTCCTCTTAGAGGAGACTAGTTTCTTGAAAGTTTCAGACCTAAGTCATCTCTTCTCCAAACTCAAACAGCCCAGTTCTCTTAGCACATACCCTGTGAGAAGAGTCTACAACCCTGGCCATTGAGGTGGGCCTCCATTGGACTCATTCAACTATACCAGCATCTGCTTTGTACTGGACACACAATTCCAAATACAATCCCATTATTTTTCTTGGTGTAGCTACTGGCTAAGCTCCTGTTGCTGTTAGCTTCTGTTGCTGCCAGGGCACCCTGTTAATTCTCCTTTCTACTGGGAGTTCCAGGGGACTGTCAGCAGACTTGCTCCCTAGCCTGTACCATTGCAAGGAGTTAATCACACTCAGGTACAGGATTTTGTCCTTACTGAATTTCATGAGGTTCCTGTAGCCTGCCTAAGTCCCTCTGAATGGCAGTCCTGCCCTTGGGTGCATCAACTGCCACCCCAGCTTGATTTTGTCCACAGATGCGTTGGAGTGAATTTGAGCTTCTCCTCCATGTATGCTGTTACAGGTATATAGCAGGGGATGTCCCAGTTACTTGAGGAAGTAATGAGCTTCTAGGTAGAGCTCAAACCAGTAGTGGCTGTCCTTTGAGACAATAAGCCAGTTTGTTACCCACTGTAATGTTCTAGCCTTGGATACAAGGATGCTGTGAGAACATGTTGACGTTCTTGCTTAAGGCAAGGTAAGCAACAGTTGCTGCTCTCTTCTCATCCACAGATGTAGTAATTTCATCATAGAAGGTAGTAAGGTTTGTGGGTTGGGTTTTTTTTGTTTTTCTTTTCATTTTTCCCCCTTTGGTAAAATCATGCTCACTGTTTTTATCATTGTGTTCCCAAAAACATGTTCCAAGAAGACTGACTCCATTATTTTTCCCAAGGACCAAAGTGATTCTGACTGGTCTGTAATTCCCTATATCATCCTCCTTGCCCTTTCTGGAGATGGGTATAAACACTTGCTTTTCTACAGTTGCCTGGGACCTCCACAGATCTCCATGATCTTTCAGAGATGGTAGAGAAAAGTTTTACTATGATGTGAGCCAGCTTATTCAGCCTGTATCATCATCTGTTACTGGTAGTCCCTCTCTTTCCTGAACATTGCCTCTAGGAACAGAGGCCTGGGAGACCTTATTGGTCAAGACTGAGGCAAAGGAGGTGCTGAGACCATCAGCCTTATGTCTATCACCAGACCAACTGCCCCATTTAGCAGCAGGATAACATTTTCCTTGTTGCATTATTTCATTGAGGGAATTGGCTGATGTTGCGTACCACTCTCCATGTTTGAAAAGTCTTGGCAGACAGTTCACCTGGCCCCCAGTGACTGGAAAGGGTAGAAAGGAGGATCCTGGGACTACCAACCTGTCAGCCTCACCTCTGCCTGGGAAGATCATTGAGCAGATCCTCCTAGAAGCTATGCACATGGAGGCACAGAAGGACAGGGAAGTGATTTGAGATAGCTAATGTGGCTTCACCGAGGGTAAGTCCTGCCTGACCAACCTAGTGGCCTTCTGTGATGAAGTGACTATATCAGTGGACAAGGGAAGACCTATGGATGTTGTCTCTCCGGACTTCTGTTAAGGCCTTTGACCTGGTCCCCCACAACATCCTTCTCAAAATTGGAGAGATACGGATTTGATGTGTGGACTGTTTGGTGGATAAGGAATTGGTTGGCTGGTCACATCCAGAGGGCAGTGGTCAATGGCTCTGTGTCCAGATAGAGACTGGTGACAAGTCATGTCCCTCAGAAGTCTGTACTGGGATCAGTGTTGTTTAGCATCTTCATCAGTGATACTGACAGTGGGATTAAATGCACCCTTCCAAACTTGCAGATGACAAGCTGAGTGGTGCACTTGGCACACTGGAGGAATAGGATGCCATCCAGAGAGACCTGGACAAGCTTGAGAAGTGGGCCCATGTGAACCTCATGAGGTTCAACAAGGCCAAGTGCAAGGTCCTGCACCTGAGTTGGGGCAATCCCTGGTATCAATACAGGTTGAGGGATGAAGGGATTGAGAGCAGCGCCCAGCAGAGAATGACTTGGGGATACTGGTGGATGAAAAGCTGGACGTGATCTGGCAGTGTGCGCTCACAGCCCAGAAGGGCATCCATATCCTGGGTTGTAACAATAGAAGCATGGCCAGTAGGTTGAGGGAGATGATTCTGCCCTTCTACTTTGTTCTGGTGAGACCTCACTTGGAGTACTGTGTCCAGAAAAGAAAGACATGAACCTGTTGGAGCGGGTCCATAAAAGGACCATAAAAATGACTAGTGGTCTGGAGCACCTCCACTCAGAAAGACTGAGAGTGGGGGTTGTTCAGCCTGGAGAAGAGAAGTTTCTGGGGAGACCTTATTGTGGCCTTTCAGTACGTAAAGGACCTATAAGGAGGATAGGGACAATCTTTTTAACAATGCCTGTTTTGACAGACAAAGGGTAATGGTTTTAAACTAAAAGAAGGGAGATTCAGGCAAGATACAAGGAAGAATTTTTTTTTTTACAGTGAGGGTGGTGAAACCCTGGCACAGGTTGCCCAGAGAGGTGATAGAAGCCCCATCCCTGGAGACTTTCACAGTCAGGTTGGATGGGGCTCTGAGCAACGTGATCTAGCTGCAGACGTCCCTGCTCACTGCAGTGAGGTTGAACTGGATGACCTTTAAAATCCTTTCCAACCCCAGACATTCTGTGATTCCTGATACTGCAGTTCAGCTGTTGTAGCTCATGATGTGTCTATTGCTGATTTCAACTGTAGGTGAGGTTTGGCTTTCCTAACACCATCCATACATGACTGGATGATGTTTGTGTATTTCTACTTTGTAGCCAGCCCTAGCTTTCATCTGCTGTATGTGTCCTTACATAGGAGCTTAGTTCCCTACTTGGCCAAGCCAGTCTCCCAATACATATGCTTGTTTTCCTCAATATTGAGTTGTACTGCTCTTGTACTTCATTGTCCCTAAAAGCCCAGTCAAGTCTCTTGAGAATCTCCCTGTCTGAACTAAGTCCCAGAACTAGGATCCCATTTATCACCCATTTCTGAAACACTTGGAAGGTAAAGATCTGTTTGTGATGAGCTGTGGCACTGAACCACATTGAGATTGGAAAGAAAAGCTGCATTTTTTTACATTAAACGTGGGTTTACTGAGATTTGCTCACAGGAAGCCAAACATACGCCTGTTTAAAATGCCCAACTGCGTGAAGTTGTGCTGGCAATTGCACTGCAGATCAAAGGCACCAAGCAGGATTTTTAGCTGCAGTACATTCTTGTTTTTTCCATTGCCTTGCCTGTCTTCCCCAGGCGTGCATGCACATGCCCTGACTTAAGAGATACAAGACTGTATTAGAATTATTCCTTCTATTGGCAGTGTGCTCAAAGGTCCCTATGGGCCGATTTCTTCAGAGGGCTCTCATAACTCATTTCACTCTGCTGCTTTTCAAAGACAGAGCAATGGGTAGTCTGGCCCTTTTGGGTTGTGGGTTTTTGTTTTGTTTTGCTTTTTCTCCATATACCTAAGATGAGTCTTCTCAAATTTAAGTAATTGGAAAGCGTGTATGAGACAGAATCATAGAAAGGTTTGGGTTGGAAGGAACTTTAAAGATCATCTAGTTCCAACCTTCCTGCTGTGGGCAGGGACACCTCCCAGTAGACCAGGTTGCTGAAGGACACAGCCAACCTGGATTTGAACACGTCTAGTGATGGACCATCCACAACTTCCCTGGGCAACTTGTTACAGTATCTCACTGTGCTCAGAGGGAAGACTTTCCTTATTTCCAGTGTAAATCTACTCTCTTCCAGTTTCAAACCATTGCCCCTCATCCTATCACCACAGGCCTTTGTAAAAAGTCCCTCACCAGCTTTCTTGTAGGCCTTCTTCAGATACTGGAAGGCTGCAATAAGGTCTCCCCGGAGCCTTCTCTTCTCCAGGCTGAACAAGTCCACCTCTCTCAGGCTGTCCTCATAGAAGAGGTGCTCCAGCCCTCTGATCATCTTCATAGCCCTCCTCTGGACATGTTCCATCAGGTCCATGTCCTTCTTGTGTTGGGGGCTCCAGAGCTGGATGCAGTACTCCAGGTGAGGTCTCACAAGAGCAGAGTAGAGGGGCACATGTCAATGAAATGTCAGTAAAATATTTTGTAAATTTTGTTTTCAGCTGAGATTTTTATTAGCTAATATTTTTCCTTGGTTGCTGCCTCATAGAAGCAAACGTAGCTAATGAGATTTTCAGTAAGTAATTCTAAACTTCTGTGTAACATTTATCCCATGTGCTGAAAACTATTAAATATAAGGGGTGATCCATGAAAATGGGCTGTTTCAATCAGCTGCACTACGCTCTTTCCTAGTAAATATTTTCCTCTTTTGCAGTTGGTGAGGCCTACAAGGAAATGCTGGTAGCTGACAACCTTGATATCAACAACATGAGGCATAAGATCAGAGATTATTCACTTTCTGGAGCATACAGAAAGATCATCATTCGACCTCAGAATGTCAGTTGGTAAGTAGGAGGATAAAGGAAATTACACTTGAATTAACAGCATAGAGAGTATGTGGGGTGACTAAGTACAAGAACCATTAGATTGACCCACGGGCCATACGTGCAGACTGAAACATAGGTGGGGAGGAATCCCTGTGCGTTTCCCTCACGTTTTTTTACACAGTTGAAGTTGAACCAATAGCCTCACTTCTCCCTTGGTCCTCTGGTGCTGTCTCACGTGAGTGTCAAGACATCTGTCTAGTTGTTGCACTCCTTGGAAGGGCTTGCTTGAACACTTCACAGATAGTTAGTCACGTTGAAACAATAACAGATAATATTCAAAACAGGCTTTTTTGTAGCCTTGCTATGGGAAAATCTGTTTCTGATTACCTGTCAATTAGAAATATTTGTATCACTTAAAACTACTAAATTACTGTTGTTAGAGATACACCCTAGTGTTATATGGTACCTGAATAATAAATATGTTAATATATATTAAATAAATATATGAATATATATGAATAAAATACCTCTTAAATGGGTGACTGTACAAATGTGCAGAAAGACTTGTTCACTGATGCATAGAAAACAAATCCAGAGTTGAGGAAGGAGACAAAAACTATGAATGTTCGCACTTCAGTGTAATTAGTGCTGATGTTTAAAGCTTATTTACTTCCTGGTTACTTTTTCAGCCTCATCATTACATATGGAATTTCTGTTAAATGAATGGCAGAAAGAGTACAGTATCTATTTAAGCCCTTTCAAAGAAGTTTAGATAGCTTTTTGCAAAATGAAGGTGTGTTGCCCCCCCAATATTCTTAGAGTTGACACCATTCTTCCCATAATTTCTTAAACTACACTTCTTGTATAGCTAGAAATTCTGACAGCCCGTGAGGGAAAACAGAGTAGTTATGCAGGGAAACTTCTCACTAATGTTTTGGGCTTTTTTTATAATCTTTATCGGTCAGAGGCAAGTCTTTTACATAAAGCTTTACCAGTTACTGCACCATAAATGTTGCCTTACCTTCGTTTATTAGAAAATCAATCCCATTTCAGTTGTAACTGCCAAAATGGAATAATAAATGTTTTTATTACAAATATAAACCCAGACAAAATAAAATATATAAATTTAATTCTAAATAATTTTTAAAAATAACTACAAAAAATCTTACGTATGTTAAAAAGGGAGGTTGTTGCATATGATGATCCCAGAATCCCGTTATTTACTACGGATTTGGATAAGCTGGAAGGAAAACCATTGCCAGTTCTTCCTACAGGTAAGTTGATTTTTCTGCTGATGTTTGCAAAATAGAAGTTTGATTTGGCTGTTGCTTTAAAGTGCTACATATTCAAAGGTCTTTTAAGGAAGAGCTTTCATTTAACTAGATTGTTATGGTACAGTAGTAAAGATATCCAAAGTTAGGTGTCTAAATAAGGACCCTTATTTTTCAAGAGTGCAAGCAATTCTTCTAGCAGTCTGTATCGACTGAGATTTTCTGATAGGCATCTGTGAAATTGAGTAAAAGCTTAGCAATAAATGTCTGTGAAATGCGTGAAGGTGGAATTAAGCTACAAAGTATGTATATGCTTGAGCATGTATTATTTGTGCTGATCACAAGGGGCTACTCAAGTACTTAACAGAATTAAATGAAAATTATTTTATATTGCTCTGGTCCCAAGGTCTTTTGACAGTGCTTTCCAGAAAAAGTAGAGAGGCTAGGAAATGAGTTCTGAAAGAACAAAAGTTTATTTTGCTTTTAGAAGAAAACAACCCCCAAAACACTGCTTCCTGCTGAAAGAAAATGTTAAAAAGTTGTTTTATGAAAAAGTCCACTGTGGTTTGTAAATTGGAGGGGGGGGTGGTGGTGGTTGTTTTGCTTTATGGGTTGGGGGGGGTTGTTGTGGAAGATTTTAGCCCAGTTTAGATGGCATCCAGAATAAGCATTACTTATGCCTTGAACTTTTTCTTGCTTTGTGTCTCCTCTTACCCCGTTTGATAGATGGCAAATTCAGAGCGCTGAAGATGGAGTTCTCCCTTCCCCCATCCACTTACGCTACCATGGCGATTCGAGAAGTTTTGAAAATGGACACAAGCATAAAAAACCAGACACAACTGAACACTACCTGGTTACGCTGAACGAACTGCAAAAAATGACTCTAGATTTTAACGTATATAAAATGTTTTCCTATTTACATGTTCTGTACAAATCTTTTAAAGATTGGTAGTACAAGATTTGTATTTTTTTAAGTTTTTATTAGTTCTAGCATTTAACTTCAGTAGTAATCTGCAAGATAGTGGCTGTAATGATATAGATCCTAGCGACTGGTGCTTTTTAATTAATGAGTTGCTTGAGCTGTAACATGGGTGCATCTTTAAGAAATGAGCTTAGAGTAGTTTAGACCAGGAAGAATGTTTAGCTTTTTTTTTTTTTTTCTTGGCAAGCACTGAATATTTTCATGAGTTCAGCACAAGTTGAAGTCTCTTCAAATACGTTAAATTACAGAAGATGAGTTCCTACAAAATTCAGATACTGATAAACGTTGGTATTGCAGGAGGTTTTTATTGGTACCGTTGGCGCCAGCGCAGCAGAGGACTAACAAGGCTTTTTATGTGCTGTAAAGATGTACCGCTCGTTTTAATTAGTTGGTCTTTTCACGGGGAAAATACTTGTATTTTCCAGTTTTACTAATACCCGTACCAAAGAACAGGTACTGACATGAACACAGGAGTCTAAGCGTGTCCCACTAAGTCCTTTACATATCTCTGTCCGCCCAGTGCTGGGGGGGGGAGAAGCCGGGCTGCAGGTAGGAAATAAAACGTATCATAAAGCTGCATTGCATCCTCAGCAATAATAAATAAAACCGTTTATAAATAAAAAGCTTGTGTTGCTGCCATCAGGTAAGCAGGGGCCGGGCCGGGCCGGGCCGGGCCTGCTCTGCTCTGCTCTGCTCTGCTCCCGGAGGCTCGGGAAGCAGCTGGCCGCTCGCTCCCCTCCGGAACCAAGCGGGACCGCCCTTCCGGCTGCCCTCGCGCGCGCAGGCGCGCGGCCGTGGGCGAGGACTGGCCCCGCCCCCGCCAGAGGGGCGGGGCGAGCGGGACGCCTGCGCTCGACCGCCGACGGCGCTGCGCCCACGTGACCCGCGGGTCGCGGGGCGGTGGCTGCCGACGCGGCAGGGGCGGGGCGGCGGCGCGTGCCGGA